>PVIR01020872.1:0-30146 GCA_004026965.1 Petromus typicus | reverse complement strand
ACTTAGTAAAAGTGTTGTCCTTAAAATCGAAGACTGCAACGCGCCAGTGAAAGGCGATGCTGTTGTCATCAGAGGCTCTGAGCAACGCACGCGCCGCAGTATCCTGTGCCCTCAGCCAGGCTCTGTCCTGTGAGCTCTGAGCCCTGGCAGGGTCCCGGGAGTCCCTGTGAATTCTGATGAATATAATAAAGTTACATCTCAGTCTACATTACAGTGACCACAGACTAATCAGTTACTAATTTTTTCAAGGCAGTAATTACAAACACATTCCAGGAGGATTTCCTAATTCCTAGGACCTAGAGCTACCCCACCTGCCGTGCGAGGGGGACTCGAGAGTGGATTAGGTGAAGGCAGAATAGCCACCCTGAAGGTTCTTCTGTGCTCAAAGCAACTCAGCCAAAATGTCGTCCGTAGAAGAGGAAGGCAGGAAAGTCGAGTGCGAGAGCTGATCGGACAACAGGAACAGATCAGGAAGAGAATGTGCGAGACGCCGCCCACAGGATTTTGAAAATGGGGGAGCAGGATCAAATCAAGGAATGTGGGCGCCGGAAGGGAGGGATCTGTGAGTCTGGGGGCCCAGACAGCACTGTCACTGCCCCACCCGCTGGCCTGGCCTGCGGGACCCACTCAGCATCCTCACCACCAGCCGCTCGCACAGCCCATCCATGCGTGGGAGTGGGGTAGTTTCTTAAGTTTGTGCTAAGTATTTACAGCAGCAATAGAAAACCCACGCACAGCAAAACATCCACACATGTTACATCTTCGCATAAGCACTGAAGTTCTTTGAGTAATACATTAACTTTCAAATAGCAGCACTTCAATATTACAGCAGTAGAAAACTTTTATGACGAACATCCAGAGCATTTTATGATTTCCTACATAGAATTAAGTGTTCAGTCCTCACACAGTGATTTGGGGCCAGTACCCACAGCATCAAGTGACAGGCTGAGTCCTAACGGGGCTGGAGATGGGAGGCTGCTTGGCAGGTGTGCTAACACCCAAGGCCAGCTGGTTGTAAGAGCGATTCTTTGGGATGGGATGATGGGGGAGGACCTTGTGGGGTTGCTGGGGGCTTCCTGGGGGCCTGGAAGTGAAGCCGATCTTTCCTGAGGAAAGATCTCAGCCTCAGGACTACAGGCTCCAACCTGGCCTGCTCACAGGCTGATATCTGCCTGTTGAAATTTCAGAATCATCAGCCCTGACCAGGCCAAAATCAGGACAGTCTGGCTGGCTCTCACTGTGTCCTTCTATATCTGTCTTTCCGTGCACCCCTCCCTAAATGTGCAGGAAGTTTCACTGTAAAACTGTCCTCTCCAGCAGTGCTCCAGGACAGGAGGGCAGGGGAGTCAGTCCTTTGCTAAAATGCATTGCTAACAGCAAATGTCCTGCTTCATTTTTCTCCCTAGATTCTGTCGTATCATAAAAGATGATTAGTTGCCACTTGACACGTGATGGATTATGTGCTTTGCATGACACTGATATATGAGCTGTTTGAGATGACAAGGAATATATTTTTTCACTTGCAAAATGCATCCGTATGTGCAGAAAACAGGACAGTTATTTAATAGTTTTGATAGTTTCTAGTGATGTACCTATAGGAAATAACCTATTACATATAAATATTTATCTATAAAACTGTTCATTGGAATATTATGTCCAACAGGAAGTTGTGAAAAAAGTGTTTTAGCTATGTGCTGGGAAATTTTCCAGCCAATAAAATAAGTCTGTGTAAAATATCTGGAGATGCGGGCATATATTCATGACACTGCGATAGATACAAGTACACTGCAAATGAAAGCTACATATTTTACCAATTTCCACACAAATGAATATTTTTATAGATGAGTTGAAAATAGCAGTGGAATCTTCACCTCTTCCACATTGACCTTTCATGGGTATACATGGCGAAGTAATAATATATTTTGTTGTTTTGCTTTTGTCTAAGAATAAGCCTTTTAAAGGAAAAAGCAATCTAGTTATATTAAAAATAATTCTTCAAAATAGGATGAGCTAACACTATTTTGAGATGTGAAGTTTTTATGTTTCTTAAGTACTTCCACAGAAGTTAGATATTGAAATTCTCCTCCCTCCCTTGTAATAGCTATACATGTCACTTTCAAGAAAGGAATGCTTTCATGAATAAATATTTAGTAATTAAATGAAATAGTCTGAATAACCCCATGCAGTCTGAGCCATATGTGGTGTTTGTGTTGATATGGGACATGTGTCTTTGTCCTGCCAGGTTTTTCTGGGGTCTCAGAACTGCACAAGGTTTGGGGACAGCTCTTAATATTATCTGGGTCAGTCAGTTGATGCTACCCCAGTCTGTGTCTCTGCAGAGTAAACAGAGCATCCATATGCTTTGCTCAGAACCATAGTGGGATGTTAGTTTAACACTGCCTGCAGCAACAAGTTAGGATGCTGAGGCTGTGTGAGGTGTCACAGAAAGAAGATGCACTCTCAGAGAACCAGGATGCACACAGCCCAGCCTGATTTCCCATCTCTGTGGCTCCTGGAGTCCGAGCACGCTCAGCGAAGCACTGGCATCGCATGGAGCAGTCTCACCGCTGCATGAACAGTTCTAACGGGCACAGCAAGTTCAAAATACCTTTTAAAAGAGGACCACTTCCATCATTTTTCCTAAAATAAAACTGATCATTGAGAATTTTCTATTCAGTAGAGAAAAAACAACTACTTTGGTCATGTCAAAAATGAAAATATCCCTCCATTTGTGTCCTATGGAATGAGAGATTGAGAAATGGCAACGGAATGCTCTCTGAGTGGGACACACTTCATTGAGGCATCGAATCAACATTTTCCTGCTTCCAATTTCTAGAAAGATACCTGAGAAATTTTAAGTTGTAGCCTAAAATTTTAGCCCCAATTTTGGGAAGATACTTAGAGTAAAAAATTAATTTAAAGTCTCACAGTTAAAAAAAAAACAAAACAAAACACTTAACATCTGGATATAAAGGTATAAAAAGGAATGAGATTTTGTTCTTTAGGATTTAAAATAAGTTATTTAGGAGGTAAAAAGTATTTAACATATTAATTTGCTAGTAAACAAACAGCTATACAATAGTTTTTGCAGTTTTAATTACACAGGAGTTGTTGCAAAACCATATACTTCACGAAAACTTATGGAATTTTTAACTTACTAAAATAAAACAAAATAGATTCAAATCATGGATCAATAAGAACTTATTTTATTAAACCAAATCTTCAGCTGAATATTTAAAATGTTAAAATAAATGTTCTGGAGTTTCACTGTGAACATTCCCAAGTATTGGAATTTGTGTAAGGATCTCACATGTCAAGGTCCTGCTATGTTCTGCAAAATCAAAACAGCCCCAAACCTCACAACTCAGTAAAGAAGAACAGGGAAGCACGTTAGATCAGAGCAGCATGGAGGCCGGATGGGAAGTATGACACAGCACACTGTCCACCTGCCATGGCAGGACTCCCAGGTGGCCTGAAAACCACATTTGAGTTACCACATTGGAATTTCTTAGACATAACCAGATCTGCTTTTACCCCTCCATCCTTCTAGTACACGCTTCAAACGAGTATTTTGAATTTTTGTTTGCAAAATCAGTTCATAGCCTGTTCTACATGCCAGGGGGCACTGTGGAGCAAGGCTAGCGCTCCTCTCTCCAGAGCTTGTTAGAACTCAGTTTCTGGTGGATTTTTGAAGTGCTGCGCTTCTTTTTTGTTCCATGATGACCGTAGCCTTGAGTTAATTTAAAGCAATAAAACACTGGCTGATGATAGGCTGCTCTTGATGTTCCAGTTCATTGCTGCTAGCCAAAAACAAGTGCTTTGGTACTGAAAGCATGTTCCTGTTGAAAAAATATGAAATAATTCTGTAAGAATCACTGTAAGTTTCCTCTGCTAAGCTAGAAAAACATTTTTTTGCTCTGACACACAAATAGGCTCTTTGAGTAATACAAGAACTTTGGAGCATACTGAACACTTTGAAGTCTGATTACTTTACAACATTCATATTCTAAGAAGCTTCTGTTTTAAATACACTAAAGTGCAAGCCATGGATATACGCTTCTGATGTAAGCTCAGTAGAGCATGACTTTTCCAGTTTTTCCTACCTTCATATAACAAAGATCCTCACAAGTGTACGAACAAGGGAAAGATGGAATAAGTTCCCTTAAAAGGCAGACTTCCACCTAACAGTATTGCTCCCTGCTTGTCTGATGAGCAAACTTAACTCTACCACAGTGTTTTAATTTTCTTACTTTTGCTTCCATAGAAAAACATATTGAGCTCCCAATCTATCAGTATTGCTTTGGGTTCAGGATGTACAATCAATGGACCTGATGCTGGGAGTTGTGTAGAGCACTGATCACATGAACCACTGTGCCTAACCCACAGCTCTCTTCTTAGTTTGGAGCCAGTCTTGGCCAGCAGGTATCCAGGATTAGGTAGACAAAAACTGTAGCTGATTCTATCAGTCTGCATTGCCATTTTTCTGAGTGTCTATGTTTGCTACTCAATGGAAAGCTTAATCTCTTATAAACTGTTACAGTTGGGTAATGCAGGAATGAATCATTCCAATTGCACATGTCCTCACACAGTTTAGAAGTGAGTGGAAAATGTGTGCTGGCTTCTCTTGCTGTGTCCTGCTGTCCAGCTTTGCTGATTAGATAAAGGTGTATAAAATGCCTGGCACCAGCCACCATTCCAGCAGGACAGCCTCAAAAGCAAGTGATGAGTAGGTTTCATTCCTTAACTACATTTGCTTCATGTCAAAAAGGATCTCCAGTAACTTCCCTGTGAAGATTAAGCTAATGCTGCTTCATGGATCATCTTTTGGGGAGTGGCATGCTATTCATCCGGCTGTGCTTTTTGTTTATGCCTGCGGCTCCGGCATCTGAGCCACACAAGACCCTGAATGCAAACAGCCTCATGGGCTGAACTTAGCCTTAGTCTTCCAGCCTTCTTTTCTCCCACTAGGACCACCAGACGTCTTCTCAAGGTGATCAGCATGGAGTTGGGCGCAATCACTGCTGAGATTTCATCTGAGTTTTAATGCACTATTTTAACATTTACTGTTCTTCATTTATTTTTGTTTGCTAAAAATAGAATATTAAAGATGAAAGTGTAAGCAGGGGACTGCTTTATCAATAAGGTAGCTGCAGGTCAGAGGAAGCTCATGTGTACCAGGATGGAGGCTGAAGCGAGCTGGGGGGAAACGTGGGTGTCAGTGCTCTTTGCATCCCTCACCCGCACATGTAACCGCCAGGATTTGGGGGACAGTTTTAGCCTAGACAAGTTTGTCATGATATGTTCCTTCACCAAAAGGCAGTTCTTTTGTTTCTTGTTTACGGTTGCTAATTATCACTGGCCTTAATTATTCCTGGCCATACCCATAATAGATCATGTTGACTTGATAGATAAGTGTCTGCTGTGTAGGAAAGTCTAAACCTGGAAAAGAACTGAGTGCTGTACAGTGTGGAAGGCTGGCAGAGTGTGGACCATCAAGATGAGCTGGGCATACATCAGAGACGTGCTTTTCTGACAGTAACTTCCATTATTTTTGGAGTACTGTGGTAGACAGGGCTAATCAAATCCCTTGAACAGAAGTGGCAATTAGGCCTGAATTCAAAATGTTTTATAAAAGTGATGTATTCCCACCAGTTTATAATATAATATAAAAAGGACTCAGCTTTTGCAGGAACAAGCTTTACTGGAGAAACAGGAAAGAATCTCACTGGAAGTAGGTGCTTGTCTGGAGGAAGCCGGTACCAAATCATGGGGATTTTTCTGGCCACATTAGGTCCATGTACCATGTAAAACAAAATTATATTCAGGCATTTGGACTGTGAAGACCCCTACATTTGACTAATGACTAATTCATTAGGTGATTCTATTATTTGACTGTTCTGGAGAACAAATCGATGACTTCAGATCTTGTCCTCCTCAAGTAAAATGCATTTGAAAACTTGAGGGCCCATGTTAGCTAAGGATGAACCTATAGTTGTGGCTATTATGAGTGGGTGAGGGCACCAGAGAACTAGGAATTCCTTCAGACTCTGCTGAGGGCAGGTTTCCTAGAGACATTCCTGGCCCAGCGACAACTCCATCTTGACAGCAGTTCAGGTCAGACCTGCAGGATCTACTGTGGAAGCGTCCTTCCAAGTTCCTTGTGTGTGTAATAGGATTGGCTCCCACATGTTTCCAAGGGTCTGCTTGGTTACAGTTTTGAAATGTAGACAACAGAACCCATTCTAATGGTTCGAAGCAAAAGGAGATTTTGTAAAGGCTATTTTGTGGTTTAGAGAATCCTTGGAGGAGGCTCATGGTGGGTGGGGAGGCTAGATACAGCCTGGAAAAGGCAGCCAAGAGAAATACTCCTCAGCAGGACTCTCAGTGGAAACCCACAGAATGGCTCCGGCCACTGGCTGTTCCAAGTGCTACAGGGACCGGATGCCGGAACCTCTGCCAGGGCTCTCAGCAGGGAAAGCAAGGCCTCCTACACCCCTCAGCCGCATGCCTGCATCCTCCTGCAGCCTCCCCTGGGTCCCTCCTGATGCTCTGCCAGGGTTTCTACCTGCAAGATTCCAGAGGCCTGGCTGCAAATGAGTCTTTGGAATTTACTTTCTTGTTTTTAAACATGGTTGTTTTGGGTGGAGCCCTAGAAGAGGCTGGGATTCAGGAGAGCTGAAGAAATGTGCTCAATGTCAGCTCTTCTGCCAGTAGAAGAGAGGCTGAAGACCAAGGGGACAAAAATGATCCAAATGGCAACCGATTTCAGTATATTTTTCTAGGAATAGGAATAGAGCAATATAGCTTGATGTTTTATAGCTGGAAAAGACTGTGTGAATATTAGAGCTTAATCATTTGGACTGTGGAGTTCTGCTCCGTAAATTAAATTATGTGAGGAGGTGAGTGCTTTTGCAATTGGAGTGTTAAAATCTTCATTTTAATAGCTACAAAAATTGCCCAACTCATAGATATACTAAATCTTCAGGAAAAACATGAGAAGTAGAATTTAATTTGATTGCTTTATTTCAAGTTGTAAATAACTGGAGATTATTTAAATTCAGCAATAATCTTCTTTTTGTTCTAATAGAAATGTACGTTTTATCCTAATGTTAAGACTTTTCATCTTTTATCTTTTCATTTATAAATTTTGAAAGCTTTATAAAATAAACAAAGTGAATAATCAATATCTACAGAATCCCAGCTGGACATTTTATAAACTATGAAGGAATGATGAAAAAACACATGGAATGCAGCTCCACCCTAGAAAAATGCTTAATACTGTAGCAATAACCTTTGGTTTGTATAAAAAAGATTTTATATAGATGAGTAATATGCTTCTTCTCACTTGTTAGTGATTAACTTCTCCCTTGTTGAATAATCCCCATATGAGCCTCCTGTGAGATAATTTATTAAGTGTTTATAGTGTACAACACATTACGGTTGATGCTAAGAAGAATTTATAATTCATGTAGAATTTTTGCAGAATGATAATAACATCCTAAACTCCAGTGGATGGTCAAGTGTTCCAACACTGAGCCACACCCAACCCTAAGTACTTACAATGCATCAGATTCTCAATCTGAATTTATTTCCAAGATTTTTCAAATTAAATTTTAAGAATTACTGTATTTGCATTACCTGCAACCACTGTGCTTAATGTCAATCTAATGTACATTTAGATTTTATAAAATATTTTAGCATCTTGAATAAATACAGTAGATTGGCACTGTGTAAAGAGGTTATTCTCCTCTAGTACCTGTCACATTTAGGTACTGAGCAGCTCTGACTATTTCTGAGACCTTTCAGGACCAAGTCATGCAGATAGTATGCAGTTTGGACAAGAAGATGTGCTTGGTTTGATGTTTGCAAAGTTACAGGAGCAGCTTCCAATCTTTTACTGCCTCTCCCACATCTACAGGAAAACAGAGACATGGAGAGAGAACTCTAAGCTAAAGGAGACCGATTTCCATATCTGTTGGGAACTATGGAAAACTTACTGAGACTTATGACTTACTTGGATTTATGGATGTCTGCCCATTCCTGCAGGATCATATACTGGGATTACTGTGGACATCTGCTCCACCCTGTGGGATTTTAAACTACAAGGATTACTGCACTAGGATTATTGGCCTTAAGACTTACTAATTGAAATTTACTTAGTAGGATTTAAGGATGTCTGCCCCACCCTACAGGATCTTCAACTACAAGGATTATTGTGGAACCACCCCATTTTATGCAAATTAGGATTAAGGGTGTGATGGCATGGTACCAAGTAAAGGTATGTCCAGTTTGGGGTTTGCCTCTTTTGCTACTGTGGTATTTGGCCTTCTGCTGCTGCTGCTCAGAGTAGCAAAAGTTGAGCCCAGGCTCAGCCTTCGTGACAGCTGGTGCCTGGGAGACCCAGTGGTAAGGCTGCAGCTTCAGAAGGCAAAGTCACAGCACAGCTGCTCATATCACTGATGCAGAGCACAGCTGATCCTCAGACACTGTCGAGAAACAGTATGGTCACACTCATGCTGCCAAAATCCATTTATAACTGTGGTTCCTCTAAAACTCAACCACGAGTGATATGCTATGACCATAAGCCAGGCTGCCAACATGAGTGCCAAGTCACACACTCTGTACATGTACCACATGCCATAGAATACACAGAAGAGCAAGAGGTCGCTTTATACTGCAATATGTATTTTTTACCAAGGAGACAACCACCCCTCTAAGTTAATCAGCTGTATGGCAGGGGTGACATGGAGATTTTAGTGTGTACTGGAAATACTGCAGTTCATGGCACGAGCAGAATCGGCCAAGGAATGACTGTGTGAGAACAGTTTCCGCAGCTCTGATGTAACACCGCGGCTTTGCCCTCGTTGCTGACACGTGCACAGGCTCTGAACAGAGCAAGCACAAAGCTCTGCTGTGTGCTTGTGTTTTAAGGGTTTCTAACTTTTCATAGTAAATGGTAAAACACTCCACAATCTACATCTATTTTGTGCATCCTCTACATATTTTATCTTAATTTTTTACTCTTCTGGGCTAAACCTTTCATTTGAGTTTCTTTAGTTCTTGTGAAGTTTCAAAAGTAGGTGGACAAGTAGATGGACTGGTTCTGTCCAAGGGTCACCTGGAGCAGCATTTGAGGCTCTTACATTACAAAGAAGAACTCCATTGTGTATCAGGACTACTGGGTGACAGTGCATGTTAACTGGCAACCCTGCTTTGCAATAAATAAATAATAGGGCCAGATGCAATGTATCATCTCTAGAGAAAAGGATGGAGAGCTGAATTCTCTGTACATACAAGTTCTCACTAGGGTTTCTGTATTGCAGCTGAGTTTCTTAAAGCGGGTCTCAAAATGGTCAAAGTGTTCACTAGCAAGACAAAGAGAATGTTTTTTTGTTATCAAAGAAACAGGAATTAACCTCCGGTTTCTGAGTCATCAATTGCTTTTGCTTTATTTGTAAGACTAATTTAAGAAAACATGAGAATTAAGTTGTGTCTTATACTGGTACAAATCCCCATTATGGAGTGCAATCATGATGTGTATATTTAATGTACCAATAAAGATAAAAAAAAAAAAGAAAACAGAAAAAAGGCTGATGGGAAGTGGACAAATAGACAGGGAAAGAAGAGGGTCATAAAAGAATGAAGGTGGATGATGCAGAGACCCCCTCCTCCACTATGAACCGTGTACTTTAACAAAGAGTGACTTTGCAACTCAGGAGTGAAATATAATTGACAAGAGTCAAAGTGTGCTTGCTGGCAGTTCGGAGGCCAGGGAAGCAAGACACCAAGCTGTACATGGCATCTGAAACTGGACAAATCTTAACTGTTGACCTGGACTTGCCTGGTGCTTCTCTGGGCCCTGGTCTCCCAGGGTACCTTCCGCGGGGGTTACTGCTTTGCACTTATCTCCTTTCTGCCTTGCAGCATTTCACCCTGAAGTTTCACCTTTTCTACTTGCTGTTCCCAAGAGCCTGGCATGTCACTGAGAACACACTTGTGCATTTTTATAAGTATCGAATTTGAATTTCCTCCCTAATTACACCCTGTCTACCATTTTCAACCTGAAGCTCACCTTCACACCACACCTTTTATCTCTATGCAGTGCATGCAAAGGGCCATCATCATCTATCTTTCTGAACTCCATTTAAGAACACTTAGCTTCAGAGTTTCATCTTTCACTTCATCTTCTGCATCATTTATAAAATTTCTAAGTTAAACTCTGACAGATGAGCCTGCTGGTAACTGCTGAGCTCCGAGCAGCCTGGGCCCTGACCCTGCTCTGATTTGGCCATTGTCCTCCAGTCACTGCTGACTCAGACTTTATAGTAGGATTAAAGGACTGGAGATTCACTATATTTCTTCAAATCCTAAATGAATTTCCTCTTTCTTCATAGTTCTTTTCTTTTAAAATATTTTGGATTAAAAAGTGAAAAAAGTAAATTCTATTTTAAGATGAAACAACTTTTGTCTTTTTAATATTAATCTTGAATTATACAGCTTTTGAATGAAAATGCATCCCATGGATAAGACCTTATCAAAGGTTTTAGACCATTAATTAGCTTCCCAATGCTTCCAATTCTATACCTCCACTTACACTTCCTTTCTTCCTTCTGGATTCATATGTTTAGAAATTGTAGACATCTTTTTGATTATGACACTGCAGATATGTCCACAATTGAATGCATGCTATTTCCTTCATATCTTTTCCTTTTGAGTTGCTCATGGCAAATACATGTTCTTCATTTCCTCTAAATCCACCTATATCCTGGTCTGCTCACTTGTTGCTTTCCAAATCACTTATCACATCTGCTGCCATCATTCTTTCTAAAGCTGCAGCTTGGATCATACTCTGCCCTCCCCTCTCCCCTTCAGTTTATTCCAGGTCCCTTTTTCACAGCTTTTTAAAAACGCAATAAGCTCTAAGATCACCCCTACTTCCCACAAGACTTTGGTGACTTCCATTTTAGAAACTCTGAGCCCAGAGTGCACGAGAGCTGCCTTGGGTTTCTTCTCCGAGGCTCGTCAGCAAGCACTCTTGTGCCTCTGATGTCTGTGTCATCAGGTATCCTGGCTTCCTGCTGACTGGAAGCCTGTGCTCCCCGATAACACCTTTTAGGTTTCAAAGTTTCTGCTCCTCAAGTATGAGACAATTGACTCTCTTCTCCACTTCTGTGCTTGATGTTGTTTCTTTCAGATCTTACAACAAATGTCACTTCCTTAAAAAGTTGCATCCTGTTATACTCTACATAGTCACCTTATTTATTTTTTTTTATTACCTGAAATAGTCTTGAGTCTCCATTTGGTTGGTCATAGTCTCTAGTCACAAATGTGTGTATGCCCCATGAGGACAGGAAATCCTGTTGCCATATGTTTAGCCTGAAGAATTGACATCCAATCAGAAATCAATAAATAAATATTTGTTCAGGAACTGAATGAATCAAGGTACAAAACTAAAATTTCTCTAGTGAGTACAGCACTAAATTGGGGGAGATATTTTCTCAAATTTACTGTCAAATAGAGTACTGCAACATGAATAGATTTATAATCAAAATATTGGCAGCGCCTGAATTGAAAATATAATGCATATAAGTCACGTAGTCACAGTTCTCATGAGAAAGCACTTATTTCTAAAGCAGGAAGGGAAGATAATATTTTCAAATAAATTCACTTCCATTTATGAAACATTGAATTTGGTACTGCATCATTAAAAGCATGTTTTGCTTTTCCAAAGGAAAAAAAAATCTACCTATTTTTAAACTTGAATTGAATGCAACATTTTACAAACCATCAAAGGTGGAGCTGAGTTTGTATGATTTCTTTTGATTCAGCTAATGTGAATTTATGGACACCAGATTATAGTTCACATGATTTTAGATTGATTTTACTGCTCCGCAAAAAATGATATGTAACTAATTCTGATATTTCCTGTTTAATGTTAAAATGAAATGATATTTTTAAAAAGTAAAAATATCTGAGTATCTCAAACTCATTTTATAATTGAAATAAAATATTAAACTTGCACTTCAAGGAGCCTCCATCCCCCATTCTTTGAAAACAGTCTGTTTTGTATAAACTCCAGGTCAGTACAGTTTTTAATAACTTATTGATATGAATAATTATGTTATATTAACCACATATGAATATCTATAACTGACTGCTTCACTAAAATATTTCTAAGCAATGAATTTTACCAGTTACATAATCTAAAAGATTTCTAAGTAAGACTTTGGGCATAAGAAATGGATATATGAGAGATGAAGCATAAAGGACAGAAATACCTTCCATCAGATAGATGTTATTCTAATTTAAAAGAGAAATAGCATCTGTTCCCTTTAGTTTATAACCAAAATCACAAACATATATTATGATGATATTAGAAAAAATCATTTTTGTTGAATTTGATCACTAAGAACCTCAACATAGTTTTGTAATTGCCAGTACTGACTCAGGTTCAAAATGAAAGCTATAAGTGCAAAAAAAAAAAATGTATGTTTTAGTAGAACAGTAAGGATGATGTTGAGAGACAAAACCGCGAACATTAAGTTGCAAACTAACAGTTTGTAATCTTAAGCAAAATAACATAGACATCACTCAACAGCAAACTGAGTACTCTTAGTCTCTTACAGTTTTCAAAAGGCCACGTTTCCATCAGTCGCAGTTCAACATTTGAAAGAATGATTCTCTGTGATATGAAAGAGGGAGACAGTTTCCCTGTGGAATTGTAGCTGAGTCTCCAGGGCACAGAACGACATGGTAGAAGCTCCTGAAGTTATTCAAAACTCAGCCCGAGGCCTCCACATCCCTTCCTGTGTGGTAGTGTCACAGCAGAAGTCCCGTCCTGTCAAATGGAAGCTATGCTGTACTTTAGATGTAAATTTTGATATAGCAACTCTTGGATGTTTGCTCCTTCCTGCGAGACAGTTCAGTTTTCCGAAAGAGGAGATCATCATGGTAGCTAGGGGTGGGCATCACCAAAAACCCAAATGTCAGGCAGGAACAGTCGTGCGAAGGGGGTGAAGGAACACGGAAAAGAGGAAATTACACCCACTGTGCTGCCCTTCACCAGAACCCGAGATGTAGCAGAGAAAATATTTTCTCTACATTTCACTGTACACACAACTTTTGTTGCCTTTTGAAAAGGATACATTTATATGAAAAAACATTTAGAATTATAAAAAGCAATAATAATTATAGTCAGATACTGTGAAAGAATAATGGGCCCAAAGAAGTCTACTGTGGAGTAAACCGACAGAGATGAAGGGACGGGTGGCGGGGCCTCCGTGAGGGGCAGCGCCGCTCACCCGCCGGGCACAGCCCAGCAGGGGCACAGCCGGCCGGCTGCCGGGAGTGGGGAAGGCGGCCTCCTGTGTGGCCAGGGAGCACGAGGCTGGACGCCCGGGACAGCGGGAGGGCGAGCCCAGCACAGCTCAGGAAGACGTGGGGAGGACACGGGACCTGCTGAAGCATTTCCTGAGGGGAAACGGTGGGGGATGAGGAGCAGCTTAGTAAATCAGAGGCTTGGGATCTAACTGATATGTCGGAGACGCCATTTGTACCCCCAGGCAAGGAGAAATGGGGGATATTAATTTCATACATTTTTAACATAGTTCTGAGGATTAAACCGAAGGCCCTGAGGACCCCAAGTACGTGCGCGCACACTGTGCTACAACTTCAGCCCACGCTTCATTTTCGAGTAATAATGAATGAATGTTCAGCCTCTGCTTCATTCCATATAAGGAATTAAGTTTAGCCCACTGAAATAGTTACAGTTATTAAGTAGAAGTAATGTTCTTTTACATCTGAAAAGGACTTGTAGAATTCTCATCTCCAGTCACAATTTTCTTTGGTAAATTGCCACCTTGATGTTTTTCATCCAAGCCATGTGAAATTTTTGGCCTGTGATTTCTTATCCACCCTAATGTGACAACGGTGCAATCTTTAATTGCAATGTCATTTTTTTTTAAGGTTTTTTTGAGACAGGGTCTCGCTTTGTGGTTCAGGCTGGCCCTGAGCTCAGCCTCAAACTCACATCACAATCCTCCTGCCTCTGCCTCCCGAGTGCTGGGATTACAGGCGTGAGCCACCACGCCCGGCACTGTGGTATGTGGTACTGGTTGCTGCTGGGGTGAGTCTCCACACCCAGTATGTTATGTGGTTGCCGGCGAACAAACCCGGGTCCTTGCGCTTGCAAGACAGGTGCCGGAACCACTGAGCTATATCCCCGGCCCTGCAATGTCATTTTTTAAAAAATAAAAATGTATTTTCTTGTATATCACATTGGTAACAAAAATTAAAATGGTAAAAGCGTCTGTTAAAAACAGGCAGAACAGAGGAGAGGCAGGAAGAGCAGAAGAGGGAGAAAGCAGAGAAGAAAAGGGACAAGAAGTAAAGAATGAAGGAAGGGGAGGAGGTAGAAAAGACAGAAAAAGAAGATAGAAAGAAAGAAATAAAGACGGTTGGGGAGACAGTGGAGACGGAGAGACGAACGGGAGAGGAAAGACCTACACTTGGGAACGGCAGCGCCCTCCGTGACTCGTGTTGGAGGTGTGCTCAGGCTGGACACCACCGGGAGTCGGTGGGGTTCAGGGGAGGGCTAGGGACATGGAGGCGGCTCAGCGAGGGCACAGTGAGACCCAAGTCCCTTTCCTCTTTCCTGTACCTGACCATGGTCTTCCCCACATTAGGGACCTCAAAACAGTACTACGCCTGCCTGGCTAGGGGCAGGAGCTCCCACAGTGAGCCATCACGAATCTTTCCTCTTTTCACACTGACTTATCTCACTTATTTGTTTTAGAAATAGAAAGTGGATCGCCATTGCTCATTGTAGGGTTGACCTGAGTGGGTCGGGAGACTTTAGTGGATCAGTGGGGAGCAGTTCTGGGTGGACCTGTGGATGACAGAGACGTAGGCTGAAACTGAAGAGGGGAAACCCCGTCTGTGGGCGGCACTAACCCACAGGTTTATCACTGCGACAGGCTAAGACGGGAAAGGAGAGGGAGACTTCCCTGTGGCTTCTTCGGAGGACAGCTTTCCACTGTGGGCTGTGCAGGTCCCTCCCAGTTCTTCCGGGGGTTTCCAGGACAGACCCTTTGAGCTTGCAGCGCAGACGCAGGAGCTTCCCTACAGGCACAGTAGTGACCTGCTGGCCTCCAAGTTCTGACTGGACCCTCCGGCTCTCCAGCACACCGAGGCCATTCTGACCTCTTCGTCCCTGACTCTGCAGCTGCCGTTAGGAGTCCACCTAGAAAATCCCGTATTTAGAAACACATACCTACCTCTATCTGTTCCTCTCACGCACCCTAACTGATACAGTGACAAAACCTAAGAACAACCAAGGAGAGGAATTAACTTTGTTTGAGATGAGGACATTTTAAAATCATTTACATCTTAGTACAAACGTTCACACACTTTGCTGTTTGTTTTGATTAAAGTTCTTCTCCCCCTACACAAAGCTGTCCTGCATCATTTAGCATATATGGCATTTAAAAAATCTAAAAAGATGCACACGTTGAATTTTGAAGGACAATTAGTCTTAAGAGGGAAGCACAAAGCTCTTCAGAAGAATACAGAAAACCAGAATTAAGCAAGCTATGGACTGGGTAATAGTACTTAACCAATGACAGAATAACTCAGTCATCAGCCTGCCTACTTTTCTTTCTCTCTTTTTTTAACCCAGAAATTGACTAAATCCTGGATTCGTGCTAGCCACTTTTAATGAACTATGTCCTTAAAAGGTAGACTTCATGTTTCAGTTGACCTTACAATTTATTAGTTAGTAAGGCGGTTTCAACAGTCAGTTACATGTGAAGATGCACAGACACTCCAGGGTCAGGTCCGCACACAGCCAGATGTGGGAGTCCTGAGAGTTTCAGATATGGTTCTTATGGCAGCTCACACACCAGCTGGGGGCGGCAGTGGCTTCCCTGCCTGTCTGTGTTCTTTGCAGTGGTAGCTGGGCCCTCTCCTCCCTCCATTTGTCCACCACACTGGGTTACTGTCTAACGAAAGATGACCACTATGGTGTCTGTCAAGTTGATATCATGTTATCTGTTTAAAACCATAGGATCAGTTGCCCGAGACCCAGAATCGTCTGTCTCCAATTGTAGCCCTGTGTAGATGAGTGAAGCTGATGACTTGGAGCCAAACACAGAACACTTCCACCACAAACTGAAGGCAAAAGAAACTCTTGTTTCTGGGAAAAGTAGTTAGTAGCCTACACTATTCTATTTCTCATGAATTGATTGATTTTGAGACTGTAGCATTACACTTATTTATATTATGCATAAGTGGAATCAATGCTTGAAAAACTGAATACAAAGCTTTCTGAAAGTGATTTCTTGTAGGATAAAAATATGGAATCCTTTTGGAGTAGTTTGTAACAGTAGTACTAGGGTTGTGTCATTAAAACATTAAAACATTCTTATTAGATATTCTGAGTACGAATATAAAATGAAATAGTTTAACCTTTACACAATGAATAGTGGTTATGATTGTTTTCATTTAAAGGAAAATAGGTAGAGTTAAGTTTGAAATATGATACCATGAATGTATGCATATCATACAATATAGAGCTTTGATTTTATTCTGTATCAAATTCCTAACAACATGATGATTTTCTGGCTTGGTAGATGATTGCACTAACAGTCCAGTTAAAGGTGCAGCAAATCCAGTCTCAATAACATATTTGATATTTCACTATTGATCTAAAATTCATATTATTTGGAGGGGTATATGAAACCAGAGAAGAATATTTTAAAAATATTACTTACACATGTCTTTTTGAAAACTATTCTAGAGTTACTTATTCATTTGCAATAAATTACTCTGATTTTTGAAGATACTTTCAGATTTCAACAAAAGTGTGTTTATATTTGAAAAATGAAATACAATTCTTCTCTGGAATGAAAAGTTTCTCTGTTTCTTAAGTATTTATTATGAAAAACTTGGCCACTTTCTCTGTAAATCTCATTGTATTATATCATAGTTAGGTGTGGTTCTTAGAAATTGTTTATCCTGTGATCGTTTTTTAAAAAACTTATAATAAAATCCCAAGCGAACCATTATCCTCCAGATGAGAGAAATACCATATGGTTATAATGTATGTTGTCAGTATTCTTTTCAGAGAAGCAAAAGAGCTCAACCAAATCTATTCTGGCATTAAGAAATAATATATTTCAGTAATTCTTTTTTGGGGGGAGCTACAGCAAAATTACAAAGATGAATATTATGGAAATAATAATTTCATCTTTTAGTTATTTGGTGACGATGTGTCAGTTTAGAGTCTTCTAAGAACTATACCATTTTCTATAACTTTTTACATTTCTAAGTAAAATTGTTAGAAATAAATAAAATTAAAGTATAGTGAATTAACTCAATTTTTAATGGAATTCTCTGCATGGGTAGAGCTGATTAGTGCTTTTCTTATGCTTAACATGGGTATTCTTTGCATTTCTCTTTTTTCTTTTCTGTTTTTTGTATTGAAAAATATGTTGCAATTTAGTTTTTTATTTGCAAACCATTTAGGTTAACTGCATTTTGCTTGAAAACCAATAATGTCCCATTTGTTCATGTCCAGCATTATACCTAGAATATAGATAACCTTTAAGAAATGTTTCTTAAGTTGCTCAAATTTTAATTTTTTATTTTTAATGGAAAATTATTTATGCTTATAGCAAAATAGTTATCTTTTTATTTCTTGCCTTCATGTTCTATTTCCAGGCTGAAATTTACATCAGTGGTGTAGTCAGTAAAAAGATGCATACGTTGATTTCTTATCCACCCTAAAATGTAGGGTGGATGTAAAAATGTAGATGTAGAATTGAATGGAGTCAAGAGTCTGTCCTCGGCTGAGAGTAGTGGCTGGGAATAAAAATGTGGTGGCATTGGGTATAAGTGCAGAACTTATAAGGACAGAAGATAAAGACATACCAGACCCCAGGAAATCACCAAAGCATGCAAAGGGTGGGCATGGAAAATGACTTAAACGAAAGAAACACCATGAGCATGAGAGGGTCCTGGCGGGAGGAGGCCAGTGAACTGAAGGTGTGAACGATAAACGATCAGGAAGCGCAGTGCTAACTGAGAGTCAGTCCTGATTGTCCTCTGGACTTGTGTTCTTATGTTCCACTAGAAGTACCACCTAAGTATTTTACAGATTCTTCCGTCTCAGTCTCTATATTTCAGAAACAGATTCTCTATGCACATCCCAATTTATCTTTGTCTTCCATTTTTGTTTGAGAAGTGAAAACTCCTCTTAAAATCTCTATTCCCCATCAAAACTCTGGATTATCTTCACTCTTGTTCAGTTCCCTCTCCCTCCTGATGATCTCTGCAGTTTGCTTTTTCCATACTTCTTCAACTTGCTTTAGTTCATGTGCTTATCATTACTTGCTTAGCTCTCTATAAAAGTCTTCTAAATTGTTTTATTGCCTTGGTACAAACCTGTCGTGTTTTCTTGGGTAATGGAAGCTCTGACCTGGAGGATGAGGGCACAGTCACCACGTAGACTCCGGAAAACGTTTTGGATAACACTTCCACTTTATTGCAAGACACACACACTTATATAGTAAACGGGGGGCCGGGGGGAGTCACCATATGGGTCAATTGCGCATTGGTTGAAGCAGGCAGAGAGGCGGGCGTGGTTTTGGCCAAGGGAGAAGTCATGACAACTCGAGCAGAGCTGGACTCTAGATGGCCCAAGGCCAGTTTTTACACACAGAGGTGGGTGTGCTAAAGCTTCTATTATTCTCCCTATGTGGTAGGAGACATATATGTGGCATACTTGACCCAGAGAAGCCTGGATTTGGTCTTCACAAACCTCTAGTCCATCCTGAATCAGTACGGAGTAATCTTTCTGAGGTTTAAATGTAACTTCTGATAAAACTTCTTACAACACCACAAACTAGCATACGGAGTGCAGCAGTGCTCTCTTTTGCAGCCATCTCCAGCGTGATGAATCTTCATACAGGTATCTTTTGGTGTAGGGATAAAGAAGGGCATAACTTTGCCTTAGGAGTTTCAGTTAGATCTCTGGGAAGACCATAACTCCAGTCTTTCCTCCCTTTGGTTCAGGAATAACACTGCTGAAACATCTTAGCTCCTAAAGATTCATTTCTGCCCTCACATTTGCTTACTTCCAACACCCTGGCTATCTATGGCTACATTTTACTTTGTAGGTCTCCTGCCTGCAGTGAGCCTTCCGTGGACGACGTGTGAGACTGTTCTTTGCATACGGACAGCATGGCACATTCCAGGTGCTGTTGGTAACTCCAGCACCCACATGGGAGACATGCTTGTGTCCTTACCCTCGGCATCCTCTCATTTTCTCTGTTTCCACTGTCCACCAGGACCACAAAGTGACATTTTATTCTGCGGTGCTGAAAATCTTAACACAACTGCTGACGTTACCTCTATCTAGGACACATGCAGACTGCAGCACCTCGCTGCCAAGTGATTTGTTCTTTTGTGTGCTTCTTCTTCTGAAAACTTAAACATTCACCTAAGTTTATGTCTCTTCACTTTGGACCCTGAAAGAATTAGGGTCATCAAAGGCGTTAATTTACATTTACCCTGAAAAAAAAAATCCCAGTTTACTCTTACTACAGAAAAGTACTTATTATCTTTCTTTTCCACTCTTTAATTTGTCTTAATTTGACAACACAAGTAATGCATTTTTTCACAGTTATTTATGTTAATTTTGCATCTAAATGTGTATAAAATAAGAGAAGAAATAGCCAGTTTTTTACTCCCAGACAATAAAAATGCAAATATCAAAATAAAAATTTTCATGCAAGAAACAGACATGAAGTGGAATCATCTGGGAATATGAAGTTAGGATAAGCATGTATTCTTTAAATGGGATTAAATGAGTTTTGAGAAATAACTCAGGACAGAAAACCCAGGTAGAAAGCCTATGACACTGAAAATCTCAAATTCTGATGATTTTTCTGATTTTATTTTGAAATAATTTCTCATTTACTAACTAAATGTCTAAATTTATGAATAATTATAATTATATGGATTATCATTAATATTAGTTACATATAAATCAAAAATTATAAGATATGAGTAATAAAGAACCAGTGTTCTTCCATGAAGAAAATGAAACTCAAAGTCTATACTGTGAACTAAGCATCCATTTATCAATTCTGAGTCTTTTCTATATTGAAGGAGTTTTGACCTAAAAACATTTATAATAAAGAATAAAAGTTATGTAAACTTAACATGGAGCAAAAGCAAATAATAAAATGATGGAGTAACATTTTTATGAAAGGGATAAGGGAAGTGGTATGAGAGCGTTTCCTGCACTCCAGTTGCCATGTTGCTAAGAAAATATTTTGTGACTTTTAAACCGAACAACTTTATAGACTCAGCTTTGCACAAGGCCAGAACCAGCTGACTCATCAGAAAGATCCATTTACTGCAGGGCGGATATTTATTTTCAAATATTTTCTATGGGTTTCAGCCATAAAAATGAGGCAAAATTGTGGTTCAGAAGGTAACTCTTTTTAGTATAAATCTATGTCTTTTATTCAGTAGAAATATTTATCCTTCTCAGTGGTTTGGTGAAGTTCTTTCCGCCCAGGTACTCCTCTCGAGTAAGGAATTTGTACTTATATGGAAATACAACTTCTAAGGTGTTTTTTATCTTAAACTTCTTACATTTTGGGAGAAATCTCTGTCTTGTCCATGCCATACCCATTCTCACACAAATATGCACAGTTTTAATAATTTTGTGAATTTTACATTTTATAATTTTCCACTTCTCTTTAAGATAAACTCAGCTTAAAGTGACAAAATGTTTGAAGCATAGAAATAAATAATTTTAAAAACAAAATTAGTGATTTCTAAGCAATGCAAAGGGCTCTAATGAGTCCCCCATCCGGAATGTGGGTGCACCTGAGTGAGAGCAGCTTCCAACTGCACGCCTCCCGGGGCAGAAAGTCCCCAGGTCCGGGCCGGAAGTGTGCCATGTAATGTGTCAACTGCCAGGCAGCCTTGTGTCCTGGATGCTCCTTAGTGCCCGGACTTCCTTCCTGATAGGTACAGGATTTTTCCTAAGGATTTCTATTTTAAGTTGACATTGAGTTTTCCAAAGAGGTGGAGTTTTCCAATGGAGATAAATGTAAAATCTGAAAATGATTCCTCTCTTCTTCAGAAAACAGTATACCTTATTTTAAAATGATAAGTGGAGTTTTCAAATTTCTTAATGTAAATTAATGCAACTTGTTCATTTGTTGATACGTTTTTCAGGTACAGAAAACTCCTAAGCACAAACCAATTCCAAAGATACAGGTCGAGTATGTGTACAACAGATGTCTGCTAGGGGTTTCCTTCAAACTCACAACTCCAAGGAGCTGGCAGGGTTCCACTGGGGGCTTCAGGAAGGACGGCAGGGTTCAGCACCTCTGGAGCCAAGTAATCACTGCAGTCCATCTGTGGAACAAGGTTTTACTATGTAGTCCAGGGTGGCCTTGAACTCACTATGTAACCGAGGCTGATCTTGACTTTGTAGAGATCTTTCTGCCTCAGCCTCCCATGCATTGGGATTGTAGACATGCACTACCATGCCAAGCTCTGCAACTCACACGTAGTATGTACCAAAGGCACAGTTTTGTCTATGTCTGTTCCACAGAACATCTGCACTAGAGTTCAGCCATTGAATTGCTTCAGTGACTACAAGAGAGCATACTTGGCCCTGAGAGAATTATAGGGAGTTCACTAGAATGAGAACATTCCTATATATTATTTTAGAATATTATATTTGATATCATGTGATTAAAATGATTGTGTGTTCTGAGTCATCTAGTTACTATGAAGAAAATCTAAGTAAAGAGGCATTGTTTAAATTAGAACAAGTGATCCCATCTAAATTTATTAACAGCAGAAATATTTCCGATATCTAAAAGATACAGCTCATTCCACATAAGTGCAGTGAATCCACATTGGTTGGGGACTCAGAGGAGCAGACTCAGGAGAACAAATGTGGACAAGTGGACCAGGGGATTTGTTAGGGACCTGAGATCAGAGGTGCAGGGTCCACAGTGGCAGACCGAGCTCCGGGGAGCAAGTGTTGCTAGGCCTGAGGATACAGGACAGGAGGACGCACGGAGTCTGACTTGGAAGCACCCAGATATCTGATGGCCTGAGTCAAATCCACTTTGGAAGGGCCTGGGTCGGATGACCAGGGACAGGAGCTACAGGCTGGTGCTCAAGCCAAACACAGCTTGTCATAATATGCCCAACTCCCTTCTCCCCTTGACCCATTACCTATCTAGCCACAAGCTAGATGACCCACCCACAATGAGGTGGGTCTCCTTCCTCTGCTGCCCACCTTCCGGCCACCTCCTGTGTGTTAGTGATCTTCTAGCACATCTACTTAATCCATCAGTTGGAGGTTAACATCTACTTAAACCATCAGTTGGCTGGTTAACGGTCACAAAATTGGACAATCGACATGTCTGAGGGGCCCTTCAGAAGACCTGCTCCTCCAAATCCTGACCTAGGACTCACTTTTTTTTCCACTAACGTTTTCTTCTGTGGAGAAGTTTGTCTGAAACTTTTGTGTTAAATTCAGCTTAAATGTCTTTTTGCATTAAATCTAATAGTTATCACTTATATTTTATTCACCCTACAAATGAAGAAGAAATCCACTCTCCCTGAAACTGCAATCTTGCAAAATCTGTAAAACTTGGTTAAAATCAATTCAGTTTCACTCCAGTGGTAACAGGAGCCTGTCAGGTTCTGGGACGGTGGAGACCTGGAGATGAAGCCTTGTCCTGTGCAGCCATCAGTGTTAGGACGAATTTGGTCTCTGCCTCTGCTGGTAAGTGTCACTTCGGAGCGCCACTGTGGTAGCAAAATTGCCTCTGAGGAGAACAGCCATCATTTATGCACTGGCACTGCATTGGCAACCATTCCAGGGCCAGCCTTGTGTGGACCTTGTCTTATTTAACCATCACAGCAATTTTGTTTCTCTCAGCAAAGAAACAGCTGAGTCTCCTCAGAAATCTTTTTTCTTTTCTTTTCTTTTTTTTTTGAAACAGGGTCTCGCTTTGTGGTTCAGGCTGGCCCTGAGCTCAGCCTCCAACTCACATCGCAGCAATCCTCCTGCCTCTGCCTCCCAAGTGCTGGGATTACAGGCGTGAGCCACCACGCCCGGCACTGTGGTATGTGGTACTGGTTGCTGCTGGGGTGAGTCTCCACACCCGGTATTGTATGTGGTTACTGGGGATTGAACCTGGTCCTTGCACTTGCAAGACAAGTGCCAGAACCACTGAGCCAAATCCCCAGCCCGAGAACTCAGAAATCTTGCCCAGGACTGTGCAACATATTCAAGGATGCAGAAAAGGCCTGTCTGTTCTGAATGAAGCAAGATGTTAGCAGAGTGCTCTATATTCTTCTGCAAGAAACAAATTAGACATTTATTATTAAATATGGAGTTTCTGATATTTGACAAGCATAAGTCAATCCCATCAAGTATTGTTTATTATAATTAATTTGATTTCTCATTGAGTCTGCACCTCAAGGAAACTGCAATGATGATACCTCAGGAGTGTGTGTGCATGTGCATGCATGTGTATGTGTGCATATGTGTGTTTTTGTGTGTATATCTGTGTATTGTGTACATATGTTTGTGTTTATGTGCTTGTATGTGTATCTGTGTATACATGTGTAGTATGTATGTGCATGTGTGTATATATGCGTTTGCATGTGTATGCATGCATGTATGTGTGCAGTAGCTATGAAGACAAACTGAGGTGACCTTTTCTTCTGTCCCATCCTATGAATCTTTGAGCCACTCAGGGATCAGACACTCTAAACCAAATGCTTCCTTTCTCCATCACTACTAGAAAGTCCAGTACAGGTAGATAAAATATTTGTGCCAAACTTCCATTTATATTCTGAATCCTCAGGGTGCAGCATCTACTTGCACTATATTAGAGAAGGGACACAGGGCTCCAAAAGCAAATGTGCACTAGGACAGCGATACATTTCACCACTGTCACAATGGGAGCAGCAAAGCCTGGGTGGCTGCCGCACTGAGGTGAGACTCAGTGAAGCTGCATGCTGAGGTCAGCATCAGGAAGTGCCGCCAACCATCTTACCTCACTCGCTGTGGAGCATCAGTGTGCTATCACAAGACTGTCGGAGAGAAGAGGAAGCATGACTTTATTGCACTGGGATAACACAAGGCAGGATGGAACGCATGAGTCAGCTAGTCCATGAGTAAGATTAATTTTGTTTTCTTGGTGCTTCATAGCCAAGTGGAACACGCCCTCCATGCGAGCGTTTGGCCTGAGTCCGCACACTCTTAAGAATTAAGAGAATAATTCAGAGCTCTTATGTTTTGCTCAGTATTTCATAAATTTGCTATCCTTTAATCTAAAGATGAAATGTCCTTATCCTCCCTTTTTTTCATTGTTTGTTAGAGTTTGCACTAGCACGCACACACACACACACACACACACACACACACACACACACACAGATAAGAGAAAACAGAAGGTCAATAAACGCATTTCCCTCAAGCTTTCCTACCCTTAAGTAATGTTAGACAACATTAAGGGTTGAGTTTAATTATGTTCCTTATAGGCAGGAATTTGGAGAAAGATAAAATTTGAAGAAAGGTCCCTAAAGAGTTTATGCAAGGGAGAGAATTGTGGGTTAATTTTTTCTGAAATGACTAAAGCCAATTTTGAAAGTGGCTATCAGAAAAATGTCACCAATGGAACCCTGAATTTGGTAAAATAAAAAATTCTATCCAATATAGATTATACTAGAAGTAAAAACAATATGTTTCAAATTGCATACAAAGACAGCATACACAGATGTGGCAGCCATTTCAAGAAAGTACTCTGCACCTTTGTTCTAGGAGTTAAAGTACCTGACGACAAATATAGCATAGGGGTTTGTGTACATGACTTCCACCGATGGCATGAAGAGAATATCACACCTGCTGCTACATTATATTTGTGTACATGTTTATGTTTTTGAGTGTATTGTATAAGAGGGGGAGAGAGAGAGAGAGACAGAGAGAGAGAGAGAGAGAGAAAGAGAGAGTGAGGGAGAGAGTTTCAATGCTTTCTACAAATTACCTAGAAATAAAGCCATTGTTAGGAATAGCACTGGACCAGGAGTGGAACCCATGTTCCAACTTTAGTTTTATAAATCTAGAAAGTTACACAGACTCTCTGACATTCTACCTTCGTTTTGTAAATACAAAGTTTGGAATAACTTATGTCTGAGACGGCTGTGCTTTCTAAAATCCCAGCTATGTAAATTTTATACCACAGCTTTTATTTTTTTCCTAGTGTTTTTGGACTCACTGATGAGTAGGAAAAAATGGAACAAGAACTGCCAGTAGGGAATAAAAGGCAAAGAATCTGACAGGAAATAAACAAACTAAACAAGAACAATTCACGTCCTAATAGATGCTTCCAAAGGAGTTTCCAGTGTCCCATTAGAGTTAGGCTGTTTTTATAAAATACCACAACTATTCTAAAATCAAATTCTTAATGCTAAACATTCACGTTGACTAAGTGGAATCAATCATGAAGAATTAGGAGCAGATATTTTGACCATATTAATAATACATGTATATTACACTAGAAATCCAGAGAGCAGATGATTCTTGGAGTGACTTGGGTTCCAATAAATGCATGACAGTCCCTGACTTTGGTGATGTGATACCCATCCACCTAGCATCCTTTGTGGAGGTGAGGTCCACACTGGTTAACACAGCTCTGTACCCATTCTGCGAGGAGGAGTGGAGGGCATCAAACAGGGCATCAGGGAAGCCTGTGGAGCTCACTGTCCTCATCACTACACAGAGTTAGCTTCTAATGCCCTAAACTCTTCTCTTGGTAAGAAAGTGGTTGGAATTGTCCATATCTAATTTCTGGTAATGGCTAAAATTTGTGGCATTGCTATTAGAAGGAGCACGATATTTGGGCTCATAAGTATTGTACAAATATATATTTGTTTATTTGACATAACATATACGTTGCTAAGTAATACATAGTTAATTTTTAAGAAAAAAAATTAACATTTTTAAAAAAACTTCCACATTTGAAAACAGTTTTTAATTGTGTAATAGCTATCAGAAATTAAAAAAAAATTGGAACATTCTTCTGCATAGTCTTCTGATTTTTAAGAAGTATCTTTTTAATAAACAAAACATTCACTTTGGGATTATTTAGTCCAAGTATCAGTAATCATACTAAGATTCCCAGTTGTACCTGGACTATTGTCAAAAGTCCAATGGGATATCAGATAACACACATCTGTTGTTTAGTGGAAAACCAATTCATTTAATTTATAGTTTAATTATTAAACTTGTAAAAATTATGATACTTTAAACCAGGAAAACATAAGTGGGCTAATACATAAAATGATCAATATAGATGAACAAATTTAAGGTTCTCAATTTCTTCTCTGAAAGAGAATAAACATAGTGTGCATAACTCTTGAAACTTTATAATAAAATATATTATAGAAACAATTAAGTATGTTTGTGCTAGTCACCCAAAAGTATTTTTAATAAACTTTTTAATTATGGCACTTTTTCTACTTGCAGAATTAATGTGACAGTTCTACAGAGTTCATAATGCTCCACACTGAATTTCTCATCAGTTATTAATATTTAACATTAGTGCTATAATCTGAATCTGAAAGGCCCCCGGGTGGACCTTATGTGAAAGACCTGACGCTCAGTTGGTGCTAAGAGGAAGTGGTAGA
The DNA here is from genome assembly GCA_004026965.1 of Petromus typicus. Classification (NCBI taxonomy): domain Eukaryota; kingdom Metazoa; phylum Chordata; class Mammalia; order Rodentia; family Petromuridae; genus Petromus; species Petromus typicus. Next base: position 3,407 of record PVIR01020872.1, on the reverse strand, counting down.
AATCTTCAAAAGTTAGCGCGGGGAGCAGCCAAGGCCCCTGAGCACTGCCCCCCAGAGGGCCTGTGCATTCTTGACCCTCTTCTCTCCTGACTTCCTTTCCACCATGAGGGGACCAGTTCCCTCTACCATCTGCTCCCCAGTAAGGTGGGCTACCTTGCCACAAGCCCAACCAGTAGGGCCAACCTGTCATAGAAGGAAGTCTGCAGAACTGTGGGCCAAAACAAGCCTTTCCATTTTGTCAGCTGATTATCTCAGATGTTTTGTTATGGCAACAGAAAGCTGATTAACAAAATCACTGTGGTACATTTAGTAAAATCAGGAACCCCATACTGCATCATCATTAACTGAAGTCCCTGCTTTGCTTAGATTTCCTCACTTCCTCCTTCCCTCTCATATTTGGTCCCAGTATCCTGAAGATATTAATTTGCTATGATCTTGTGATATCCTCTTAGACTTCCTTTTTTATAGTGAACTTTATTTATTTATTTATTTATTTATTTATTTATTTACACTGACATGAATATTCAGTTAGTCATTGGGCTACTATGTTCCAGCTGTACTGTAATTGTTGCTCGAAGTACCCCAATTCAGCCATTGGAAGCTCTTTCAGTGGGTTCTCATATCTGCCTTCATTGAGCTTTTAAATCTGTTTTTGTGACCACTTTCTCAATTCCTGGGATGAAAGGTCTCTCAGACTCTTCTTGAACAACTCTTGCCCAGCATATGATTCAGTTATTTCTCAGAGAAGGTCTGGTTCTCTTATTGTCATTCAAAGACAAGATTTAGATGCTAAGTGGTAGCTAAAATTTAAGAGATTTTAAAAATATTTTTGAAATATTTTAATTACCAAATGAAAAATGAAATTTTAGTTTGTTTGTGTATATGTACATACATACACATATATATATGTATGTATATGTATGTATGTATGTATATATATATGTATACATATATATGTATATATATACATATATATGTATGTATATGTATGTATGTATGTATATATATGTATACATATATATACGCACATATATTTCTATAATTATTTAATAATGACCACCTTTTAATTTTCACATGCTCCCATCAGAAGCAAATCACAAGGCAAAGTGAAGAATACCCAAAAGACTTTTCAGCTGCTGAACAGCTCACAGTCCACCAAACAGCCCCTTGGGAGTGATCAATTCAGACTTTACTCCAGGGACTAGGGTCCTAACACCACAGATCCCAAGGTGAACACCACTTCTTGTCACCCTGAATTAGACTGCAGAGAGTCATGGCCATTCTGCAGAATCAAGCCTGATTATCGCATGTCTTTAGCATTTAGCTTTTATCTTAATCTGGTTTTCTTTGGTAGAAGAACTCAGTTAGCCAGGATATAGCAGAATGAACTTAAAGTAAACCAGAGCTAAATTTAAAGAAATTTTCTTACAGTGAAACAGAAATGTAAATGTTTGGTGAACCATAGCTTCAGAAACATGATATGAATACAGATTTTAGCATACAGTTATACGTTCACCAGAGTAGTTTCCTGGCAGCTATTTCAGAGTGAATTTCATAGTAACTCATGGAAATAGAAAAAGTGCAGCATAGGAGAAGCCTATTCAAATGAAACCCCATCTGCAGTGCCCCCAAACTTAGCAGTCAGGGAACAGAGTGTGGTAACCACAACTGTTGATGTTTTATTCCAGGTACTGCACGGAAGCAAGGAAGAAGCGCGCTCACATTACACGGACATAGTTTCTCTGACCCTAGAATGGTGCACCTTTGGGACAGAAATACCACCTTCCAGTTACACTTAATATTCAGTTCCTTAAAACCAAAAAGGAGGAATTATGCTAGATGCTGCCCAAGGCTGGCACTTTGCCAGCACTTTGACAAATAAAATGTAACGAATGTAATCAAAGCCTACACACACATTGAAACTTTCCTGGTTTGTATAAAACTCTGATACCTGGCTTTCAAGCCAAAACTAGTACAAGACAGCAGAAACTTTATATAAATGTGGATAAATGGCTACAAAGAGGATAGAGTGAAATATATTCAAAGAAGGAGGAAACTATTTGTGTGTAACCTTGATGGAAGTGTTAGGATGGAATGTGCATTGATGATGCCCAACGACGGGCAGGCAGAATACCATGTCTTACGGGAATATTCCTTCTAGCCCTGATCTGCCGAAACACATGGTGGAACTAATCCCTTATGTGCCTCTGAAGGAGGAAAGTTTACATGTTATTTGTATTGTTGTATAAAGATTACTATAAGTATTTAATTTATACTAGCGATGATAAATTCAGTATTTCGATATGTAGCATGAACAGATAATTGTAATTTACTCTTTCAGATCCGTTTATAATTCTATCATTTAGACAAAGTGTAACTGTTTCATGGTGGCCAAAATTGCTGTCCAAACAGTCGTAAATGAGTCTCTTGAGAAATCCACATAAGTATATTATTATTTTTTTTTTTTTTTAGGTTTTTTGAGACAGGGTCTCGCTTTGTGGTTCAGGCTGGCCCTGAGCTCAGCCTCAAACTCACATCACAATCCTCCTGCCTCTGCCTCCCGAGTGCTGGGATGACAGGCATGAGCACCACGCCTGGCACTGTGGTATGTGGTACTGGTTGCTGCTGGGTGTGGGTCTCCACACCCAGTATTGTTATGTGGTTACCGGGGAATCGAACCCGGGCCCTTGCACTTGCAAGACAGGCACTGGAACCACTGAGCTAACTCCCCGGCCCCCACATAAGTATATTATTGAGTCAAATCTTCTCATGTACTTATAACCAAAGTTGAGTTTACTTTCTGATTTTCTCCTTATGTGCCATTTTGTCTTGATGTATTCCTTTAGATTCTCTTCATATAGTTGTAGAGTTTTACTATTAATTAGTTGTTTCTGATAAATTTCAGCTTTTACATGTGGGGAATTAATGAATTTCTCTTCTCTGAGATGGAAAACTCAGAGTTTATTGCCCTTGAGCATCATCAAATGTTTACTCTCACATTTAGTTTTTATTTGCAATTTGCTGTTTCCAAGAAATAGAGGTAAAAACAATTTGCATAAAATGTTTTCTGTTGAAGTCACTACATTGTTTATTTGGGTTTGTCTACTGTGACCAGAATTGTGCAAAAGAAAAATGGTATTGTTTGGATCTCTTGTTCTCTCCTTGTGTTGTAAGTTGTTCCTCTCTGGCTGGGGATGCTCACGGCCTTGAGGAATATTGATGGGGGCACAGACCCACTCATACGCACAGTTCTCCAGCTGACCTGGAGGTTCATTGCTGTCCTGTCTCACTCCCTATAGCTGCATTCCAAAATAATCTTGAAGATCTAAAGACACACCCAACAGTTGACTGTAAATGTAATTTGTTTATGGAAATGAATGAATAATCTCTATCCCAGATGTTTACAA
>PVIR01020871.1:0-29868 GCA_004026965.1 Petromus typicus | reverse complement strand
GGTAACCACATAACAATACTGGGTGTGGAGACTCACCCCAGCAGCAACCAGTACCACATACCACAGTGCCAGGGCGTGGTGGCTCATGCCTGTAATCCCAGCACTCGGGAGGCAGAGGCAGGAGGATTGCTGTGGTGTGAGTTGGAGGCTAAGCTCAGGGCGAGCCTGAACTACAAAAGCAAGACCCTGTCTCAAAAAACCTTTTAAAAAAGTCAAATTCCAGGTGCGTGTTTTAGGCGACTACTCAAGACACAAAGAGAAGACTGAACTACTTTGAATGGCCCGGCACATGGAGCCAAACAAGTTGCAATGCACATCTACAACACCCTCAAATGGCCTATCTTTGTAAAACAGTAACTGAAAACGTCAGAGTGGAACCTATAGCTCCTATTCCGCTTTGGTGGCTTCAGTACCGAGCTTCACAAACATGTCAATGGCAGCCTGGCTCCTTTCAACACAGGGGAGCTTTTCCCAAAGAGACGACTCCGATAACAAGCACGCGATCATGACGTCGCATCACACGGAACGGGAAGGAGCCATTACTGCAGCAGTGGGCCCTAATTCACACAAGGACCCCCCCGAAGCAGCCGCCGGTTCTCAGGGCACCAGCTCGGCCGAGGCCGCACTGCGCGCATGCGCTGTGAATCCTAAGGAAGGTCCAGCTCGCTCCTGGGTGAGTCAGAGAGCAGTCCGCCACCGCCCTTCTCAGCTATTCACGGCACAGCCGGTGCCCATGTGCCCATTCCAGGCCCCAGCCAGGTCCCGGTTCCACACACGCCAGCAGGCAGGTTGACACAAACCGCAGAAGAAAGACTCAGAAAATGCCAGAGCCAGGAACTTCAGATCTTTATGCTCCGGCATCCTGGACGCACCGTTGCCCACGAGGACCAGGATGATTCATGCCCACCAGCAATCAGAACCACAGACCACAGTGCCAAGTGTAGTGACTCATGCCTGTAATCCCAACACTCAGGAGGCAGAGGCAGGAGGACTGCTGAGTTCGAGTCTGAGAATTTACAATCTTAACTGCAAATAAGACAAGCAAACTGGGAATGAAAAGTGAACGAGGTCCCCGCGGGTGGGTGTTCTCACACACGCACACACAAGCATTAGTGGGACACTACAACCCCGAGCCTGAGGCAGGGGCAGCAGGAAAGGCTGCCCTACCCACTGTGGGGCTCGCGGGAGGGCGCAAGGACACGGGGCACGGCAGAGAAGCTGACTGAGCACACGGGCTGCCCAAGAAAGGGCCGGTGAGCGTGGTCAGAGGTAAGAACTGCCTCCAGTGAGCAGCAAGCACATCAGAGGGCTGAGGCTGGATCGCAGCTCTGGGGAGTGTCACCGTCAGCGGAGGACGGCATCACCGGCAAAGCTGTGCACACTTCCCCTCATCTACTTCCTCCCCAGCCGGGTACACACTATGAACAGTAACCCGGAACCCGGGAAAGCGCACTCAGCCTCCGGCCCGTGACGAGAAACCGCGCTGCCCGCTTGTGAGAGGAAAGATGTCCTGAGGTGCCAGGCACGCCGCACCGGACACGCACCCCAACCTGAGGGGCAAAGCAAAGTGCAGCAGACCCTGGCCAGGAGCGCAACTGGTCCTGCGAGGATGCGGGACAGGTAGGAGGCAGGGAGGGAGCAGGGAGCCCAGGCACAGGACCGCAGAAGGCAGGAGGCGGGCCTCTGCCCACGGCACCCTCCGGCAGCCACAGTGGCCCGGTGTCCTCTCTCCAGCGACCAAGGAACATACGTTCCCATTGCTCGCTCGGGGCCTAGGACAGGGCCTGGCACACCATGGCTGCTTAACAAGCATTCACCACCGAGAGAAGGAAAATGAAGAAAATGTCTGGGATACGAGAACATGTGCAGGCCACAGCAGAAGGGGCAGATCATGAAAGACAGGTAATAACAAAGTTTTGCTAAATATATCAAACTATCAATCGATCCCAGATGTTTTCATTAGTCTGTAGTTGACCAACTTTGACTTATAATTAAATGTGTCTACATTGAAACCAAAATAAAAGACTATTGATACTTAGAAATATTTTATACCCAAACTGGCTTAGACTTTTTTTTTTTTTAGGTTTTTTGAGACAGGGTCTCACTTTGTGGTTCAGGCTGGCCCTGAGCTCAGCCTCAAACTCACATCACAGCAATCCTCCTGCCTCTGCCTCCCGAGTGCTGGGATTACAGGCGTGAGCCACCACGCCCAGCACTGGTATGTGGTATTGGTTGCCGCTGGGGTGAATCTCCACACCCAGTATTGTTATGTGGTTACCGGGGATCGAACCCGGGTCCTTGCGCTTGCAAGACAGGCACCGGAACCACTGAGCTATATATCCCCGGATCCCTGGCTTAGACATTTTAAAAACAGTTTAAATTTCAAATCTACCCAAATGCAAAATATTCAAGGACTTAAGAAAAATCACTTACAATGTTTTAAACTTGTAATAGCCATAATAATCCTTAATAAATATTTAATATTTATTCTAATTTAATAAAGATTATAAAGCATTACTGATTTGAAATTTTCTTTTTCTTGATATTTTGAAAACTCTTACCTTGACATTTCCCAATAATAGATGTAAAATCATCTTTTGCAGACCTGAAAAATACAGGTAAAATCAAGATAAGTGTCACACTGTCAGCTACCGTGTGGGTCCATAAGCCCCGCAGGGCCAGGCAGGTGGTACAGGCCTCATCCCACCTTCTGGGAGGCTGAGGCAGAAGGACTACAAGTTTCGCTTAAGTCTGGGAAATTTAGCAAGACTGGTCTGAGAACTAAAAAAATTAAAAACATAAGAAGGGGCTGGACAAGGAGCAGCTCCATATGAGGTCCTGGGTTCAATCCTCAGTTTCACAAAAAGAGAAAAAAAAAAAAAGGTCCTACAAAACTGCAGACTGTGCAGCTTCCTTATGGGACTGAACGACCATGTCGTCTCTGACAGAGGTGCACTAATGTCTCAGATGGGACGGTGCTCCTTCCCTTCAGCCTTCTCACCACAGCAGAGACGGGGCGGGCCAGGGTGCAGCAGCACAGGGCAGCTGCGTGTAGGCACACTCCCCCGGCCAGGACACCGGCCCAGGGCAGAGCTTCTGAGTCGCGAGATCGGGGCTGAGCCAAGCAAAACCTTCCCGATTGCTGTGTGGATGGATCCTGGCTAAGAACCACGAGTCTGTGTCACTCTACAGTTCCAGCACAAACAGAAAAGGTCTTAGCCTAATACATCAGATGGCTGGCATGACCACTATTTATGTACTTATCTATTTAAAACCTGTGATGTTGAAATAAATACTGAACTAGTATCATTATTATAAAACCTGTTAAAAAATGAAAATGGGGTAAGTCCAGAAAATAACTTAGCAACAACAGGCAGGAGGATGGCTGTGAGTTCAAGGCCAGCCTGGGCTACAAATCGAGCTCACATCCAGCCCCAACTACACAGCAAGATACTGTCTCAAAAAAACCCAAAACATGCAAGAATTAGCAATGTCTGCAGAGTTTACTCCAAGAAGCTCCCTGCTCTGCTGATTATTCCCCATGTTGGCTGAAAAACACTTCTTCCTCTTTAGCGCAATGTGACACCAAGGTGGGCGCCCACACTGCACTGCTGGGTGTCTGCAGCCCCCAGCATCTGCTTCCCTTATTACACCTGCAAACACCCCATTACTCATCAAAGGTAAAACACTGACTCTGTGCCCACGGGAATGTGTAGAGGTGGGGGCAGCCTCTACTCCAAGAAGCCCAGAGAAGCATATGTCGTCGTACCAGGGCTGCGGACCCCACAGCCCCTCACTGAGCCCCTCATAGCTCCAGGGCTACAGCTGCACACATAAGTGAGAGGAAGAGGAAAACGGACAAGCTCCCTGAGCCGTGGCCAGAGCAGAAGGGGCAGGGCGCACAGTGCGCTCCGTGCCAGGCCCACGCTGCCCACTGCCTCACATTAAGGAAGACAACGGAGCACAGCGCCAGTTACGACACCCAGGGATCCAGCTCTCAGCCCATCTGTAGGAGAAGGCGCCCTCCTCGCAGCAACCTCTACTCTACACATTTTAAAGCTTTCACAAATGACCTTTTCGTGGAATTTTCATTAGTCAATTCCATGAAAATCTTGGTCAAACTTTCCTTCCAGGTCTGAACATCAATCTCCACCCCAAAAGTATAACCACCCCAGACACCTAAAATGTCTTCAATAGTCTGCTCCTATCTCCTTTTTCTGAGGTAGCTGGTATCACTGCTAGGTTTGGGGTTTTTTTTTTCTTTTTTCATAATTGATGTATTTTTTAAAATAACACAATTTGGGAAAAAATTTTTACCAGCTGTTTCTCAGATAAAAGGCTACTATCTAGAATGTACAAAGAGCTTTAAAAAATCAGCTCCAGCCTGAGGATTGAGCTCAGTGGTTCTGGTGTCTGCCTGGCAAGTGCAAAGTCCTGAGTTCAATCCCAGTAACTAAAAACCACAATGCCAGGTGTGGTGGCCCACACCTGTAATCCCCACACTTAGGCTGAAGTAGAGGACTGCAATGAGTACGAGGCTGTCCTGGGCTACATAGTGACTCTGGGGCCAGCCTGAACTACAAAGCGAGACCTTGTCTCAAACAAAAAAAAAAGGACCAGGGATTTAGCTCAGTGCTTCCAGCACCGGTCTTGCAAGCACAAGGACCTGGGTTTGATCCCCGGTAACCACATACAATATTGGGCGTGGAGACTCACACCCAGCAGCAACCAGTACCATATACCACAGTGCCAGGCATGGTGGCTCACGTCTGTAATTCCAGCACTCAGGAGGCAGAGGCAGGAGGATTGCTGTGATGTGAGTTTGAGGCTGAGCTCAGGGCCAGCCTGAACTACAAAGCGAGACCCTGTCTCAAAAAAAATAAACACAATAAAATTCAAACCCCCCCCCCAAATTTAAAGACCCAGTTAAAAAATGGGCATCTGAAATGAACAGACACTTTTCAGAGGAAGAAGTAAAAGCATCCAGAAGAATATGAAGAAATGCTCAATATCACTGGTCATTGAGAGATTCAGATGAAAACAACACTGAGATTCCATCTCACTTCACAAAGAATGGCTAGTATTATGAAATTAACCAGCAATAAATACTGGCGAGGCTGTAGGGAGAAAAGACCCCTTCTCCCCTGTTGGTGGGAATGTAGCCTGGTACAACCTCTATGGAGATCATTATGGAGATTCCTCAGAGAACTAGGATGAGAGATTCCATTGGACCCTGCTATTCCCTTGCTAGGGATATACAAGAATTAAAAGACTCATATCACAACATATGTGCACCCATGTTTATAGCAGCTCAGTTTGTGATAGCTAAATCCTGGAAACAACCCAAATGTCCATCAACTGGGGACAGGATAAAGAAGATGTGGGGTTTTTATAAAGTAGAGTGCTACTCTGCCATAAAAACGGTAAGTTTGGAGGGCAGGGAGTTAGCTCAGTGGTTCTGGCACCTGTCTTACAAGTGCAAAGGCCTGGGTTCGATTTCCCGGTAACCACACACCATACTGGGTGTGGAGACTCACCCCAGCAGCAATCAGTACCACATACCACAGTGCCGGGCGTGGTGGCTCACGCCTATAATCCCAGCACTAGGGAGGCAGAGGCAGGAGGATTGCTGTGATGTGAGTTTGAGGCTGAGCTCAGGGCCAGCCTGAACTATAAAGTGAGACCCTGTCTCAAAAAAACCTTACCAAAAAAAAAAAAAAAGACATGATGTATGGAACAAATTTTCAGTGTCGATTGAGATCATGATGTATACATAAAATGTACCAACAAATCAATTGATAAAATAAATGAATAAATTTTAAAAATACATAAATAAAACACCAGGAAAGCTTCTGCATTTTTCTTTTTTGTAGTCGCAGGAGCTGAAGTCAGGGCCTCCCCCCTGGCCTCTTCCTTTCTTGCTATCAGTCCCAGGGACTGACTGGCCCTTGTCACTGAGCTATATCACCACCCGCCCCTCACCTCAGAGACAGGGATCCTTGAGTCAGTCAGATGCTGCCATCCTCCTGTCTTGCCAGGCCCTCAGTGTGTGACAGCACTGGGCATCTGGGGCGGACGGCGCAGTGGGCATCACTAACATGTGACTGGACCGTCTGCAGCCCTGAGCCTGTTCCTTCCCAAGAACCTGTTTAGTTCACTCAGGAAGTAGTCACTTCCGGAGCTCAGAAAGAGCCTTCTTGGGCTGCACAAGAGCCACAGAGATCTGGGGAAGGAGAAAGAGGGGCACACGGATGAACGATGTTGGCGCTCACCTGATCTCCACACACTGGTCCTGAACGGCAGCCAGGAGCTTCCCGTTGCTGTCACGGGAAGAGAAGACAGAAACAAATCTACTGTGAGCGTCTGGGCCACAAACCCCAAACCAAAGTGCCTCACGTGGGACTTTCCATATGGGTTACATACTTTAAAAGGTGAAAATAATTTTTAAAGTTTTTTGGCTTTAACTATCCCTCTCTTTTTTTAAAGGATTAAACATTTCTTTCTATGTTAAGGTCTGACATTCTTATATTGCGGTATGGTTGATTTTATAATTACATATGTTTCATTATCAGCTTTCCTTACAAAGAGCAAATCTGGACTTTTTCTCAGGGGAAACACATGGCACATGAATTTCTTGTGTTGATTAATAACAGGATCAGAAATTATGTCGCCTAAGAAGACTGTCATCTTCTGTCTCCGGCTTTCCGTAGCTGAAGCTGTGTGTTCAGGACTGACAGAATGGGTTCTGCAGACAGACCTGAGCACACATTCTTCTCTGCCTTTGCTACTTGGTAATGACCCATCTTACGACTTTCTAGTCAGATGCCTGTATAGGCAAAAAAACCCACAAAGGGGCCAGGGATTTAGCTCAGTGGTTCCGGCGCCTGTCTTGCAAGCACAAGGATCCGGGTTCGACCCCCGGTAACCACATACAATACTGGGTGTGGAGACTCACGCCCAGCAGCAACCAGTACCACATACCACAGTGCCGGGCGTGGTGGCTCACACCTGTAATCCCAGCACTCGGGAGGCAGAGGCAGGAGGATTGTGATGTGAGTTTGAGGATGAGCTCGAGGCCAACCTGAACTACAAAGCGAGACCCTGTCTCAAAAACCCTACAAAAAAAAAAAAAGACTCAATATAGCTTGAATAAACTTCTCTAGAGATTACTAACCATATGCAACAAAGGACTTAGGACAAAACCTGAGAGTGACAAAAGCTTAAGGATCCCCAAACAAATTCTCATGATAAAAATTAAAAGTCAACTCAGCACAAAAGAATTAAAAGAATCATATCACAGCGACATATGTGCACCCATGATCATAGCAGTTCAGTTCGTGATAGCTAAATCTTGGAAACAACCCATCAACTGGAGATGCCCATCAACTGGAGACTGGACAAGGAAGATGCAGGTTTTTTGTAAAGTAGAGTATTACTCTGCTATAAAGAATAATAAATTTGAGTCATTTATACTCAAATGGACATACCTTGAAGACACACTCATAAGGGAAATAAATAGGTCACAGATATGTAAATATCACATATTTTCTCTGGTGTGAGAATCTAAAGATGTAAATGACTTCTAGAATGTATGATAGATTTTGTGAAATAGAAAATATTCAAAGGGAAAGGGGCAGGGGAAAGAGAAAATATGATCTTAAAAATAAAAGAAAGCAGTATACAGCGGGTGAGGGGGTTGAAGGGTAGGTAGGGAAATGAGTAAAAATGTGAATTAACTCATGCCACATACTGATACAAATCCCCAATGTTTAGTGCGACTGTGATATATATACAAAATATACCAATAAAGAATTCAATTTTTAAAAAAAATTCAACTTAGATAAAAACACATTGAGCTTCACATATTCTTACCTTGCAAGTACCAAATGCCAATTTATCTGTTTATTCACCAAGCGGACCAGGCCATCGGGGAGCAGAAAAGGTGCGGGGCTGGAACAACCACAACACATTGGCTTGTTTAAAATCGAAGCATGAAAGCCACAGACAAGTTGGTAGATATAATAAGAGTACATGCATCTTCAAGGAGAGAGTCAGATTTTTTTTCTCCATCCAAACAAAAAATTTGATTATTAGCAAATCCTAAACCAAAAGTTACTGACTTGATATCTGAAGTTTTTCCACAGGACATTTATCTATTTTTTAGAAAACATGGTTTCAAAGGTATAAATGTAATGTCCTTAAAGGGAAAAACTCAGGGCACAGCAAATAGCTTACAGCAGCACCCAGTAGCCCATAATCCTAGTTACTTGAAAGGCTGAGGCAGGAGGATCACAAGTTCATGACCAGCCTGGGCAACTCAGCATGACCCTGTTTCAAAAGAAAGCTTTTTAAAAATTTTTTTCATTTTAAAGGCTGAGAATACAACTCAGTAAAAGAACAGTTGCCCGGGATGCATGAGGCCCTGGGTTCAATGCCCAGCACTGAGGGAAAAAGAAGTTATCTAAGATGCCAGTTACAGAACAAGGAAAACTGTATATCTATGATCACCTCCAAATTCTAGCCAAACCTAAGCAACACAAGTTCTGCTTTGGAGTTAAACACACTAAAAAGAAAGCAACTTCTAAGGCTCAGTGATGAAAAGATAACTGAAAGCCGGAACTGGGCAAGAGAAAAGGCAACATCTGCACAAAGGCCTCGGTAGGCCGGGAGGGGCGGGCAGCTGGGCCAGCGAGGGCGGGCTGGCTGGGGACCTCCCGGGGGAGGGGCCCGAGGCCACTCCAGCAGCGAAGGACAAGAAACCTCACCAGAGGCCGGGCCTCCGAGGCCTCTCATCTCCGTGCAGGTGGAAATGAAATCACCTGTGAGAAATCAAGAGCCCACACCAGCACTGCATGCAGGAGCGGTGACACAGGAATTCTCATGCCCGAGATCACGACAAACCGGCCACGGGACACAAGGAAGCTGCACATGCAGCCGAAGCAAGAGACACAAGAACCATGAGGACCGACACCCGAGGAGATACAGAAAATAGAGAGAAGACTAAAGAGAGTGATCACATGAAAAGATTGGGAAAATACACCACCCTGTAACACCCCAGATCCCAGAAATCGGAAAACACAAAGTACCAGCCAGGTGTGGTGGCCCAGGCCTGTCATCCCAGAACTAAAGAGGCTGAGGCAGGAGAATTGCCACAAATTCGAGGACCTCACTTTCAGAGCAAGACTATCTCAAAAAAACCAAAAAAGAAGAAAAACACAAAATATTATTTTAAAAATACTGTATTTGGTAGTTAGGCTCATTTTTAAGTACAAAAGAGTTCTACTAGGACAGTTACAGAAATGTAATAGAAACTTGAAACACACGTGAATCAGGATGATAATTCCCCTGGGAGTGAAAGCAGCACAAAACACAGAGGACTTGAGACGCAGCCTCCTCCGTCAAAAGGAAGGGTTACATGAAACTGTAGATCAAAGAACAAGTCACCTTCATTCAAATACACACACAAATCACAAAGTTTTATTATTGTCTTTAATTTTCAGTACATTACAATATTTCAAAAAATAAATAAAACACAAGGGGTTTGGGTTTGGTTTTTGTTTTGTTTTGTTTTTAGCTGGATGGGTCTCACCAAGTTGCCTAGGTTGGTTTAGAAGTAGTAATTCTTCTGCCTCGGCCTCCTGAGTAACTGGGATGACAGGCATAAAAAAAAAAAAAAACTAGATAGATATATAAGAAAGATAAGAAAAAAGCCGGCTAGCTGTGCACAGCAGTGCGTGTCTGCTATCTCCACACTCTCAACAGCCGAGGCAAGAAGATCCCAAGTTCAAGCTCCACCGGGAACTTAAGACACTTAGTGAGACTCTTTCTCAAATAAAAATTCAGAAAGATCGAGGCGAGCATGAAGCTCAACAGCCGCGTCGCCATGGAGCTGAGTGTGAAGGCCTTGGTTTAACTGCCAGTTCCAAAATAGTCACTTGTAAAAAATATGGGCTCCAAATCATTTAGAGTTAATTATCCCAAAGCCCACAGCTAACTGAAGTACAGGTTACGAAAAGTACATTTCACGAGGAAGATGAGGGAATAACCCATGACGCCCTCCGGGAGTGCACCAGGATCAAGGTGACGAATCCAGGAGGGAGAGAGTCACCCGCCAGGTGGCCTGACCAAGAGGTGCACACGAGAGGACACGGCTGCATCCTCCACCTGACAGGCGGGGGCTGCAGGGCGGCATCCCCCACCCATAGCCAGGCTGCTGACCACTGCTCCACGCTGCCTTCCCCCCACCCTCTCATCCCGCATCTCCGCTCCGTAACACCCCAGATCCCGGAAATAAGCCAGAATGACCCAAGTACAGACACGCACAGCCAATGTGAGTAGACACACTTGACAGTAGACAAGTGTGAGAGACAAGGAGAGGTCTCTTCCTTCAAGTCACATGACCTGGCGGGGGTTGGGGATTAGGAAAAAGCACTCTGTGCCAGGCATGGTGGCACATGCTGGTAATCCTAGCACTTGGGAGACTGAGGCGGGAGGACTGCTGTGAGTTCAAGGCCAGCCTGGCTGAAAAAGAGACTTCAATGCCAGTCTGAACTACAAAGCAAGACTCTGTCTCAAAAAAAAAAAAAAGGTAAAAGCAATCTGTAGTAAATAAACCTATAAAACAATCCCCATACATTTGTAATTTTAAAGCTGAAAATCAACAGCATGCCTGAATGGATCCTTCACACTCAAAAAAGTTAAAAACCACAAAGAAGTTGGGCAGGGTGGTGCATCCCTATACCCCCAGCACTCAGGAGGCTGAGGCAGGAGGACTGCTGTGAGTTCAAGGCCAGCGTGGGCTGCACATAGTGAGGCCTTGCCTCAAAAACACAAACTAACAAACAAATAAAAAGACCACACAAAAATAAAATCCAAAGAGACTTTGCTACTGCACAAGAACCAAATGCTGAGCACAAGACAGGTGATGGAACAAGAACAGAAATGCTTTTAAAAGATGGGGACATCGGGCCGGGGGTGTAGCTCGATGGCCCCTCACCTGCCTCACACACATCCTGAGTCCAGTCCCTAGTATAGCGAATAAAAAAGGAAACTGATAGAGACATCACAGACCCATCAGCTCAAGCCTAGGTGACCAGGTCTGCTGAGACAGCTTTGGCTCAGGCCAGAACATCTGAAATCTCTATTAAGAAATGGGCTCGTTGGGCCGGGGATATAGCTCAGTGGTTCCGGCGCCTGTCTTGCAAGCGCAAGGACCCAGGTTCAATCCCCGGTAACCACATAACAATACTGGGTGTGGAGACTCACCCCAGCGGCAACCAACACCACATACCGGTGCCGGGCATGGTGGCTCACGCCTGTAATCCCAGCACTTGGGAGGCAGAGGCAGGAGGATTGCTGTGATGTGAGTTTGAGGCTGAGCTTAGGGCCAGCCTGAACCACAAAGCGAGACCCTGTCTCGAAAAACCTTAAAAAAAAAAGAAATGGGCTCGTCTGAATGTCACCATGTATATCATGATGTGGAGTTCAATTGTGAAAACATAATTATAAATAAATTCTTTGTATTTGATTTTTGCAGTTTTTCTGACAAACTGAAGTCTCACCTGTACCAGATGTATTGGCGTAAAAATAATAAGCGATCTGTAACACAAAGAAACAAGAAAGGCAAATATAAATCACCTGTCCCTTATGAATCATTTTCAAACTCGGTTTACAGATGAAAAAATCTAAAATATGCCACACAGTCATTATGAAACAAAACACCGAGAATGCAACTCCTAGAATGAGCGGAACCTGATATATACACTGTAACAATTACACATCACGGATCTGTTTATATTAATTCTCAGTTTATGTGTCAGAACTCTGAAGTACTCAAGAGGCCCTGGATTTGGTCTTGAGAACCACAAAATGATAATGTTTAGAATATATATGTCAGGGCCGGGGATGTACCTCAGGGGTTCCGGCACCTGTCTCGCAAACACAAGTTCCCAAGTTTAATTCCCCACTACCAAAAAGAAGAATATGTATATATATATCTACACCTATGTTTGCAGTGAGGTGAATATCAACAGGAAAAATGTCTGAAACATAACAGATTATCTTTAGATTGTAAAATAAGGAAAAGATAATTCAAACTAATGGTTATCTATATTTCCTATAATGAGTTATTACATATATATATATTTTTTTTTTTTTTTTGAGACAGGGTCTTACTTCGTGGTTCAGGCTGGCCGTGAGCTCAGCCTCAAACTCACATCACAGCAATCCTCCTGCCTCTGACTCCCGAGTGCTGGGATTACAGGTGTGAGCCACCACGCCCAGCGCTGTGGTATGTGGTACTAGTTGCTGCTGGGGTGAGTCTCCACACCCAGTATTGTTATGTGGTTTCCAGGGATCAAACCGGGTCCTTGCGTTTGCACGACAGGCACAAGAACCACTGAACTATATCCCTGGCCCTATTACTTATATTTTTTAAATGTTCAAACTTTCAAAACATTTGTGATCACGAAAATCGAATGTTGCTAGTTCTTCTACCATACACTAATGGCTAAACCTCTCCTGTACTTTAGCTATAGGTTGCATTAAACGTGCATGTGAAAATCTATACATACACATACGTGCATCTGCTTATATAAATGCATGTGAAATTAAACTGTGGTAATAGGTGCACTATTTTGTTTCATGAGGCTGCACAGACAAGTCCAAAGAATGCATTTCCAAATCTTTAAACTTTCTAAGACAGCCTAGGTATGAATGGAATGTAGAGAACCCAACAATGATACCACAGATAGAAAAATAAGCAGCACTTACCTCTGATGGCTTTCGTGATGATAAATGTCGCACCATGTTTTCGGTTACCCCGAGGCTGCGATTAAAGAAAACACATTTATGGGACCACATATTCACTAAGACTCAGAAGACTGAATATAAGGTATCAGTATTTTAATTTTTCTTTTTCTTTTTTTTTTTTTTGAGACAGGGTCTTACTTTGTAGTTCAGGCTGGCCCTGAGGTCAGCCTCAAACTCACATCACAGCAATCCTCCTGCCTCCGCTTCCTGAGTGCTGGGATTACAGGCACTGTGGTGTGTGGTACTGATTGCTGCTGGGCTTGAGTCTCCACACCCAGTACTGTATGTGGTTAACCGGGGATCGAACCCGGGTCCTTGTGCTTGCAAGACAGGTGGGGGGAGCAGGGATTTAGCTCAGTGGTTCCGGCGCCTGTCTTGCAACTGCAAGGGCCCGGGTTCGATCTCCGGTAACCACATACCATACAAGGCGTGGAGACTCACCCCAGCAGCAATCAGTACCACAGACAACAGTGCTGGGTGTAGTGGCTCACGCCTGTAATCCCAGCACTCGGGAGGCAGAGACAGGAGGATTGCTGTGATGTGAGTTTGAGGCTGAGCTCAGGGCCAGCCTGAAACACAAAGCAAGACCCTGTCTGAAAAAAAAAAAAAAAGACAGGTGCCGAAACCACTGAGCTAAACCCCCGGCCCTAATATTATTTACAGATGAAAACAAAACAAGTTTAATCAGGACTCAGTACAATGGATCTAATGCTGAGTATAGCAGTCTTCAGTGCATGTCAGGATAATCCTTACGGATAGCACAAGAACTTCGGGCTGGGGTGTGGCTCAGCAGCATAGCGCCTGCCTAGCATGCAAAAGGACCTGAGTTCCATCCCCAGCACGGAAAAGAACTGAGGCTAGAAAGTGTTTCCAAACCAAGACACCAACTGAAAAGCAGAGAAGTTAAGGACAAAAACCAGAGAGGCTGCAGCTCCTAACAGTCTATGTAAGAGGGTGGCAAAGACCTCAAACAGAAGTGGTCACATGGACTAACTCACGTCTTGAGACAAGTGCACTCAATATGCTGTATGTGGCTAGAGACAAAACCCAACTAAGCAGATGGTATATTAATAATCCCATTATTCAGCCTGTTGACTGTTCAGGTCTGTGACCCTGCTCTTCACCCTCTGCCTCAAGTCCTTGCCTTTAGGAACTGCCTCTAGTCCCTAGAAGTCCCGCTCTTAAACCCCCATCACTAAGCTCCCAGCTCCCTGCCGTCGTGGCTCCTTTCTCTTCACTCCTTTGGCATTCGAACACCGTTACATTACGATCGGTTATCAGAAAACGTTACTACAGTCTCTCCCGTCTAGACTGGAGGACCGACGGCAGCTTCGTTTACCTGTGTGCTCCGCGCCTCATACAGTATCTCGGACATGCAACCGCGGGCAGATAGACAGATGGACACGTGGACACATAAACGGTGGGGGGCACACTGGCAGATGAACACGTGGACGGATAGACAGATGGACACGTGGACACATAGACAGGGGAGCACACTGGCAGATGAACACATGTCAGATGGACACGTGGACACATAAACGGGGGCACACTGGCAGATGAACACGTGGGCGGAAAGACAGATGGACACGTGGACACAGACAAGTGGGCACACTGGCAGATGAAAACATGGGAGATGGACTCACAGAAAGATGGACGCATGGACAGACTCACACAATCACCAAACGCTTCCTTATTGAAACACACAAGATCGACTGCACCCCAGCCCCTAACAGGGGATCCACTGCAGCCCCTCAGGGTCTCCTGGGGCAGAGGATGCGGCCTGGGCAGGCAGGGACCCCAACCGAGGAGAATAAGGACTCTCGAGGCCAACGCTGAGGCCTCACCGGAGGACAGGAACCGGGCCAAGGTGAGGGCTGGGGGGGCCACCGCACTCCGCTCAGCCCGCCTTCCTGCTCCCGGAGTCCCTATTCCGGAGGAACGTGGGTGACACCCCCTCGCACCCCCAGACCCCCACCCACCCCGCGCCGTTGTCAAGGCGACCGCCCAAGCCGCACCCCCCTCCCTTCGTTTGGCGACGTGGCTCCCGCGAGGGCTCCGCCCGCCGAGTGCTCGCGCCGACTAGGCCGCCACCATCCAGGGACCTGATTTACCTGCACTTCTATCTCCGGAGGCCACTCGGTGTTGACTAGCAAGTCGTAAAGAATCGTCTCCTCCTCACCTTCGGTGATGCCGAGACTCACAGCCGGCCCGGACTCGGGGGCCGCCATGTTGGCCTGGACTGGGCGGGGGAGCGTCACTACGGCAGACCGCGCGGGACACACCTCCCCGGACCAGCGGCGTGTGATTCGCGGGGGACCGGGAGGAGTGAACAGACCGTTGGAAGTGAAGATAGAAAAATGTAATCTCCTGGGCCCGGGTTTAGCTCAGTGGTTCTGGTGCCTGTCTCGCAAGCGCAAGGACCTGGAGTCGATCCCCGGTAACCACATACCATACTGGGCGTGGAGACTCACGCCCAGCAGCCATCAGTACCACATACTACAGTGCCGGGCATGGTGGCTCACGCCTGTAATCCCAGCACTCAGGAGGCAGAGGCAGGAGGATTGCTGTGATGTGAGTTGGAGGCTGAGCTCAGGACCAGCCTGAGCTACAAAGCGAGACCCTGCCTCAAAAAACCTAAAAAAAAAAGAAAAGAAAAAGAAAAATGTTATCTCCTGAGTAGGGACGATCACGACCTGTGATCCTAGTCCTGGTGCACTTGTTACTCATCTACGGTGATGAGTCAAGTCAGTGAGCGTTTCTCATCCAAGTCAGCAGTGTGTGTGTGCGTGTGCGTGTGCGTGTGCGTGTGTTACTGGGGATTCAACCTCCCGGAGCTTTCTCATCGAGCTGCATCACTAACTCTTCATTTTTTCTCTTTAAGAAAGAGTCCCGCTAAATTGTCCATACTCAAGCTTGCTATCCTCCTGCCTCAGCCTCCTGCCATGCATGCAAGCATCACAGATCTGTGATACCACGGCTGACTCAGTCCCTTCCTTAAAACGGAAATGGTAAAAAGCGTCCTCCCTGAGTTACTGGTGTGTTCCCAGCCCAACAGGGCTCGACAATTAATATATATATACATATACGTATATATATATATACGTATATATATGTGTACATATATATATACGTATATACGTGTATATACGTATATATATATGTTTCAATAGGTTGAGTGTCCGCTAACAGAGGAGGAGCCCTTGGGGCTCCGAGAGGACAGTGGGGGCCTGACATGCACAGAGACCCCCTGGCCGAGGGTGCTCGCCCTTGGTCTGTACGGACGGGCAGGGTTTGACCAGTGGAGATCTGGGGAGAGGGTTTCAAGCAGGGGGAAAAGGGTGTCGGCGAAAACAGAAGCCAGACATGGTGCTGGCCCTTATTCCCCTCCCTCTGAGAGGCTGAAGCAGGACGATCACGCCCAGTTTGGGCAATTTAGCAACACAGAAAACCCCGCCTTGAAATACTAAATAAAAAGGGCTCAGTGTGAATCCGTGAGTTCTATCATTAGTACCGGACAGGAAAGGAAGGAAGGAAGGAGGAAGTCAGTCTGGGGGAAAAGAAAAAGTGAGCAGATGATTGTCTATTTCCTTTCATGTCTAATTGAAGTCAAAATCATCTTTACATCTTTGTGTATATGAAAACCCTGGCAGGTTTTTTTTTTCCGAATCTTTATTAGTACATTATGAATACACATCATCATCGCATTCAACATTGAATTTGTACCAGAATATGACATGACTTGATTCTCGTTTTTCCCCTTCCCCCACCTACCCTACAACCCCCACCCCCCATATACATAAGCTTTGTTTCCTTTTTTTATTATGATCACATTCTTTTTCCCCTCATTATTTACCCCTACACCCTCTTTCCTTTTAAATATTTTCTATTATACCATCTCTGCGCTTTGCTACACTGTTGCAAGGAAAGGGTTCTGATTGCCTCCTCTGTGGGATACATAGGAGGAGCCTGGCTTGGTGGTGAAGGTCTGTAATTCCAGCACTCAGGAAGCTGAAGCATGATGATTGCCAGGACTTGGAAGCCAGCCTGGGCTCCCTAGTGAGTCCAAGACCATTTGGAACTATGTAGTGAAATCCCGTCTCAAAAAAAGTCAATAAAAATAAAACTAAAGAGAGATAGATATTAGGAAGATTCTGATGCATTTATAAAGGAGAAGGAAGTATGGGAAATGTTTCTCTTTTCTTTCTATTCTTACCATATAACAAGGACGTCTCAACTGAACCAAGATATAATTCTTGGCCACGTTGCCGAGAGTTACAAATGTTTTCACCTCAGAATCAGACACAGTTACATAACAATAACTCAAAAAGCCATCACCATCTCCTGTTAATTCTCCTGCACTGAGTTCAGTAACTGAATCATTTTATCTGAGTTCAGCTTTTGGGCCCTATCAGCTAAACGCCATCGGGCAATGCTGCGTCTAACCCGGTGTGCTTGTGCTTACCAGAGATGAGAGACACTAATCCACCATTTTCAATGTGAGATTACACAATTGCATTTAGATGCTGCTGGTTTGAAGTGGCCGACATTTGCACCTGACTGGAGAGGTGCAAGTTCTTTTTATTTTTTGAGAAAGGGTCTCATTTTGTAGTTCAAGTTGGTCCTGAGCTCAGCCTAGAGCTCAGCCATCCTCCTGCCTCTGCCTCCCGAGTGCTGGGATTACAGGAGTGAGCCACCATGCCCGGCACTGTGGTATGCGGTTCTGATCGCTGGTGGGCGTGAGTTTCCATGCCCAGTGTCATTGTACGTGGTTACCGGGATCTAACCGGGGCCTTGCACTTGAAGGCAGGGACGGAACTGCTGAGCTAAATCCTCAGCCCCAAGTTCTTTATGAATGGTATAAATTTTAATCATAGCAAGGCCAATTCAAGAAATCTTATGTCCTAGGAATTCTCCTAAAGCTTGGAGAACCCCGGTCAGTCTCTCCATAAATATTGTAAGACTCCCGTAATATGTCTTAGCAGCCAAAATAGACACCATAAAGTTCGTACATAATTTAAAGGGAGAAGAAATCTCAGTGCACATTCACAAAGGCCTTTCCACTCTGTCAGCCTCATTCATACATCACAGGCAACAGCAAACAGGACAGGAGGACCTGCCCAGCCACCTGCAATCGAGAATATAAAAGTCAGCACAGGGGGCCGGGGAGTTAGCTCAGTAGTTCCGGCTCCTGTCATGCAAGCGCAAGGACCCGGGTTCGATTCCCTGGTAACCACATAACAATACTGGGTGTGGAGACTCACACCCAGCAGCAACCAGTACCACATACCACAGTGCCGGGCGTGGTGGCTCACGCCTGTAATCCCAGCACTCGGGAGGCAGAGGCAGGAGGATTGTGATGTGAGTTTGAGGCTGAGCTCAGGGCCAGCCTGAACTACAAAGCGAGACCCTGTCTCAAAAAACAAAGTCAGCACCAAGTGCAAAAAGGTTAACAAGGTGGTAAAAGCACGTCGGGGTGAGCTGGCATGGTGGTGCAGGCCTGCAATCCCAGCAGTCTGAGGGGCTGAGGCAGGAAGATCACACATTCTAGAGAAGTCAGGAGAACTTAGCAAGGTAGCCAGACACTGTCTCAGAAAATAAAAATTAAAAAGGGCAGAGGAGATAGGTCTAGACTCATTTCCCACTATAGTACTGAAAAAAGAGAAGGGCATTGGTAAATTGTCTATTTGCTTGACCTGTGAGAATAGCTTTTTAGTTTTATTTTTGTCTTTCTAAAGGGAGGCAACAGGTCTGGAATATGTTAACTAGCATTAAAAGATTAGTGGATATGTTGACAAGTACATAAATGGAGAGCTATGACAAAGCTTCTAGAAATATTAATGACAAGGTTTCAGCACCCTGACGAGAAAGTTCATCTCAGAATTCTTTCAACTCCTCTATAATAATTCAAAATTGGGGGAAAGGTAAATCTCCAGCTGAGGTAACAACAGGAAGATTGGGACGGGGAGTCCACTGAACAGCATGATTGTCTTTTTTTGACCTGGAAAAAGGCTGGGAATGCTACGGAAGTTCATATGCTGTTACACTAAGAGTGTATGATTTACTGTTATATAGTTGATGAAAATATAAAGAAGCAGACTTAGGATTTAGCTCAGTGCCTATACCATAGTGCCGGGCATGGTGGCTCACGCCAATAATCCCAGCACTCAGGAGGCAGAGGCAGGAGGATTGCTGTGAGTTGGAGTCTCGCCTGGGCTACATAGTGAGTTCAGAATCAGCCTGAACTACAAAGGGAAACCCTGTCTCAAAAAAAGAAAAAAAAATCACAGAAAAGTGTTCATCATTACAACTTCAGATACTGCCTAAACATCATTTGTGAGTAGTCTCCGCCTCTCTGTGTCTCTGTCCGTCTCTGTCTTTCTCTCCTCCCTGCTTCTACTCCCTCCCTCCCTCTCCCTCCCAGATTTGGAAATGGAACCCAGGACCTTTGCACGGAACAACACCCCCAGCCCTTTTCATACGTTAATTTATGTCTGGGAGATGAGTTCATGCTAAGTTCTGCGGGGTTTTTTTTTCTTCTATTTTTAAATGAAATGATGGTGAAGTTCTTTAGCTTATTGACTTTCTACTAATAAAAACCTACAGGGAAAAATACTAACAGAAAGAGCAAGGACTGTATGAAGCTGAAGATTCACAATGTGTCTTGATAAAGCAAAGGGGTGGGAACTGCAGAGGCTCCTAAAACTGTCACGTCCCAGGGACTCCTCCAACCAGACACCCTCTGCTGCACAAAGAAGCTAAATCAGACCTGAGGGTTAAAGTCTAGTGAAAGGGATTAAGCATCTCTCAATACAATAAAAGTGGTTTTTACTCTTCCACGGAATTCCGTCCAGTGAATACTTTCCTATTCAAGTCTTTATCACTTTAGGTTCCTCTACACATAAGAACATACACATAAGCTGAGTGTCGTGACTCACGCCTGTGATCACAGTACTTTGGGAGACTGAGGCAGGAGGACTGTGAGTTCAAGGCCAGCCTGGACCACATAGCAAGACTCTGTCTCAAAACACACACACACACACACACACACACACACACACACACACACACATGATATTATGCTATGAACCCTTTCAGTTTAAACTGTTGTATTCTGATACAGAATAGATAAATGGTTTCTTTTAAAAAGTATTGTAACCTATGTCCTGAATAAATTAAAAGAAAACTTACAGGCATTTAAAGAGAAATGCAAATGTCCCCCATGCCTTCTGTGCATGGAAGATGATGGACCACAGGCGCTGTGGTCCTCTGTGGACCCGTCCCGGGTGCGCTCAGGCTGAACATGGGGTAGGAGGCAGCCTGGTTGGCGGAGTCCCTGGGTGAGACCTGGAAGGCCTCATTCCCTTCCCCGCTCCTCCGCTCTGCATCCCGGCCACCATGAGGGGAGCTTCTGCTGTGCCCCAGGCCCTGCCACCATGACGCTCCTGCCTTGGGGCGTCCATGGACTGAACCCACTGAAACCGTGAGTTAAGGTAAGTCCCTCCTCCTTCAGGCCACAGTGGTTCTGCGTTCTGTCTCACCAACTTAAAGTAACTGAGGCGTCGTCCTGTCGCCTCGTGGCAGGGACGCGTGAGTGAAAGGTTTGCAGAAGGCCCTGAGCGCATGGCAAGGGCCTGGGGTGGAGCTCGAGGGGGACACGGCCAGTAGGCCAAGGCCGCACTGCAGGGACTGGAACCCCAGAATTTGGAAGGCTCTTACAGAACGAAGTCCAAGGGTGTGCATGGAAAACACGAATCATCTTCCTTTTGACAAATTTTGATTTTCCTTTAGATACTGACACAATAATTTTTCAGTGTTCAGATGTGAACCCAGGGCCTTAGCACTGAGTTACATACTTGGGTTTTTAAAAAATATTTGCGACAAAGTCTCCCTAAGGTGCCCAGATTGGACTTGAATTTGGCAGTCTAGTGATACTCTACCTCAACATAAATAATAAAGGGGCTGCGGATGCAGCTCGGTGTGAACGCCTTGGGTTCAACTCCTTCGACCACCTCCAAAGGGGTTTGTCATCTCTCCAAAAACCCAGCTCCTTTCCAGCGGCTTGCCCTCCCTGCTTCTGCCAGGAGAGGGCGCAGCGTCCTTCCACTTGGGAGGAAGTGGCGCCCTGGAATGCCTTCGCCCGG
The DNA here is from genome assembly GCA_004026965.1 of Petromus typicus. Taxonomy (NCBI): domain Eukaryota; kingdom Metazoa; phylum Chordata; class Mammalia; order Rodentia; family Petromuridae; genus Petromus; species Petromus typicus. Next base: position 8,917 of record PVIR01020871.1, on the reverse strand, counting down.
ACTGCGCAGCCTTATAAATCGCGTGGCCCCGCGTTCTGGACAGCAGCGCCAAGGGACAGACACGAGTCTGTGTGTGGCCCTGGGGGTGATCAGAGTCGAGCACCCCGGCCTGGGCATCTGCAGGGCACAGGGGCACAGCGCTGCGAGTTCACAGGTGCAGGACTGGGCCCCTCCAGATGCGCTCCATGGGTCCCAAAGAGCCAGATACACAAAACATGTCAGGTCAAAGAAATCAACGTTGCGGGTGGGGGATTTAGCTCAGTGGTTCCTGCGCCTGTTTTGCAAACTCAAGGGCCCAGGTTCGATCCCCGGTAACCACATACTATACTGGGCGTGGAGACTCACACCCAGCAGCAATCAGTACAACATACCGCAGTGCCGGGCTTGGGGGCTCACGCCTGTAATCCCAACACTCGGGAGACAGAGACAGGAGGATTGCTGTGTTGTGAGTTTGAGGCTGAGCTCAGGGCCAGCCTGAACTACAAAGGGCGACCCTGTCTCAAAAAACTAAATTAAAAGAAAGAATGTTGAGGCAAGCCCACGCCACGAGCTTTCTGGGGTTTTTTGGTTTTCTTTTTTGTTTTTTAAGACAGTGTCTCACTCTGTAGTTCAAGCTGACCACGAACTCAAGGTGATCCTCCTGCCTCAGCCTCCTGAGTGCCGGGATTACAGATCTGGGCCACCACGTCCCGCCCCAGGTTGAGTTTTACAAGTGTAGCACAATCTCTTCTTTATCCACTGCAACATGGTGCCTCTCTTCCACTTCCCTGGGTTTCCAGCATCAGACAGGGACCCCAGAAATCTGTTAGTTGGTACTTACTCCGTTGGCCTGCTCCAGGAGACCGGGCCGGCAGCCGTGGCCCGAGAGGTCGCCGCCCTCTATCTTTGGTTGTCTGATGAATCTCTGCTGGGACCTGGACACCTGCCGAGGAGAAGGGACCCCCCACCCCCCACACACTGGGTTCCACTTCACACCTGGAGGCTTGCTAAGAAAACGCACGCAGCTATCTGTAATTTTTACAAGAGTTGAAGTTGAGAAGTTATTACCAACTGCCCTCAAGTAGTTCCTGCAGGTTACTTTTTTATTTCTTTTTCTCAAGTAAATGAAGTCCCTAGCATCCTTTTTTGATGGTTTTTGTTCCTGGAGATTGAACCAGAGCCTTTACACTCAGCCACTTCTCCATCCTTATTTTGTTTTGAGACAGGGTCTCACTAAATTGCCAAATTCAACTTGTGATCCTCCTGCCTCAGCCTCCCAAAGCACTGAGATGACCGATGTAAAACACCATTCCCATTGTTGGTATCTTCTACAAGTTTTCTTGTTCTCAGCTAATGAAACGTTAGCTGGTTTCATATTTCTGGGGATAGATGGATAGAGGGGGGATGGTCCCTGCCAATTCACTGGCCTGGCGCCTAATCTGATTCTTAATTTTAGGGTGCTGGGCTCAGGGACGCTGCCCGCACCACTGTGCGCGTCGGGGGCCCTCCTGCAGGGGGCGCACGGGAGCTGGACACCGCTCGGTGCCCCTGGAGGGTGTGGAAGCCGCCGCGGGCTGCAGCGTTATTCCGCCAGCCCGCCCGGCCTCGCGCTCGCTCTCTCTCCCTTCCCCCTTCTCCCCTCTCCTGCCCCCTTTTCTCTCCCTCCCCACACTCTCCCCTCTGGAACACCCCCAGGGGTTTATTTAGCTCCTGGTAGGAAAACTCCCTCGTTTCCCTCCTGGCCGTGGGGAGCGCGGTTCCCCCCCAGCGCAGGCTTCTCTCCTCCTCCGTCTTTGCTGCTTCAGGACTCAACTCCTGAGATCACTTTCTTCCTGGAGTGGGGCAAGCACCATAGCACCCCTCGGCTCAGTCCGTGTGCCCGTCTCTGGGTCATCTGCTGGCACCTCGACCTGTTCAGGGAGAGCGGTGGCCGGAGACGCCGATGCCACCCGCCCCACACGGGGTCCTGCGGCCGCTGTGGAGCTAAACTGTGCCGGGTGACGTAGTCCCTCACTTCAGAATGTGGGGTTACGGGCACCCAGAAGAGCAGCGGCACCGCGAAAGCCTCCGGGGCATCGCAGACACTAAACGGACCTAGAACGGAGGGTGCACGCGCTTGATCCCGGAAGTGACCGCCGCAGGGACGGGACACAAGCTCCTGGGTCCTCAACCCGCTGCTCACTGAAAAGCTAGATTTGTGTTCTCTTCTGAGTCAACAGGACTTAAAAGCACTTTTTTCTTTCTTTTTTTCTAAAAAGAAGATGCCAAATAGATTCCTAACAGCAAAATAGAGCTTGACCTTCATTTGGTATCTTGGATTAAATTTTGGATATATGAATATTAATCATTTAGAAATGTTGCCAAAGGTTGATTAGCCTTAAATTTACTTAGCCTTTCTCAGCCTCCATGAAGACAGAGTTGAGGGGGCCAGGAATTTAGCTCAGTGGCACTGGAACTGCCTTGCAAGAGAAAGTTCCTGAGTTTGATCCCAGACACTTAGGAAAAAAAAAAAAAAAAGACTGAGGGCTACTCCTGGTCACTGAGGCGTCTGGCTGTCATCCCAGCCCGCAGGGAGCCTGAGGCAGGAGTACAGCTGTGAGCCTCGACTGGAGAACTTACTTGAGGCATCATTAAAAAAGCATGTTTTTAACGGAAGGTTCTGGGGTGTACCTCAGAAGGAACGCCCTGGGTTCAATTCTAAGAACAAAAAGAAAAAAATCGAGACACCAAGATAAGAGTAACACAAGGACATTTACCAAAAGTCCTCATCATCCTGAACCTAGGGTCGCGGGATTCCAGTGGGGCCAGGGCACTGACCGCCTCTCGGGTCGAGTTCTCCAACTGAGCCTTTTCCTATCGTCTCCTATATTTCTCTCTCTTTTTTTTTTGGCAAGGGGATCAGCTTGATCTTGGTCAGAACCACGCTGCCCTTTGTTTCTTACTTTCCAAGCCAAGTTTTTCTCCTTCACACTCGCGCTGAGGGCCTCATTGTAACCTCCGGGATTCCTGCAGCGCGACCCTGCAGCCGTGTCGGCTCCACCGGTCTGCAGGCTTCGGCCTCCAGAGTCCGAGCTGCAGGCGACGCTAACAAAGGCACAGTATTTACGTGCTGCCCTGTGCTCCGCACTGCTTTGGGAACCTTGCATTTAGTTACAACGCGGATCGGTTCCCGTGCGGGAATGCTGCTGCTCATCCCGCCTTCCAGTGAACCGGAGTCCGGAGCAGTTTCAGGACCTGAGACCACAGCCAGCCCGGGCGCGGCTGGAACCCACGCCGCTGAGCACGGCCGTCAGACTGCCATTTTTCACCCAGGCTGCCGAAGACGTCGCTTTCCCCGTGACTGGGTCAGACTTCCGAGTACTGAGGGCCCAGGCTCCATCAGGCCCGGAGGGAGCCCTGGTTTTGATTCAGGAGCTCCGCGGCGTCAGACAGGTAGCTGGTTTCCTGACCTTGGTGTGCGCATCCGAAGACTGACACAGACTGACAAAGTGAGCGGCGGGCAGGGTTCGTTATTTGTTGAGATTTCTCCTCTTCTCAGACAGAAAGGAGTCCAACCTGCCTGGAAATCAAACCCAGAGTTACCAATTCCACACCAAACACCGCCGAAGGAAGCGAAAGAGACCGAAACCACCCCTTATTTCTATCAGAAATATTTAACACCGAGGCTAGTAGGCAGTCAGTAGTAGACTTAGCTCCTGGGCAGTAAACTCAGCCTGTGATGCGAGTCTGGCCTGGACTCTGTCTCTAACCATCAAACATCTGCTTTCTTATGTGAGGAAAAGTGATGCTGAGATATGCAGCGTGCGCTAGATCAATCGAAACTGTTAGGATGGTTAATGATGACCGACCCAGACCATCAAGGGCACAGGGGAACCAGTGCGAGCTGGTGGGGGGAGGGGGGGAGCGGGGGGCGGGGCGGTCATGAGCATGCGCGCAGGGGACCGGCTTGTCTTTTCTTGCCTGGGTACTTTTTTCACCGGATCGAGTTTCTGCCCGGCGGGACTCGGAACCCGAAGACCGACGGCCGGAAGTGTGCGCCGCTGGTTACGGCGAGTCAGTGGGGACAAGAGGGAGTACAGCAACGGATCCGCGAGGACGTTGCGAACATGGCGGCCTTCTCCGGTGAGTTTGTGACTACGGGAGGCCCTGGGGCGATTGCGATCGCGACCGGTCTCCGTCTGGGGACAGCTGGCGGGGACACTTGGGGACCTTGCCTACCGAGGACGTTGTCCTGCACCCTCCTGGGGACGCGCGCCTGCTGCCCTCCAACGCCAGGCCCGCGGTCCTCTCCCCGATGCTCTCATCGGTATCACCCGCACGCTCCTCGGGCGCGGCTGCCGGGCCGCTGCTGCCCCCCGGCCGCCGGCCTTGGGACGTTCCCGCCCGCCCTCTGCCCGCTGCGGACGTGGCCTGGTCGGGCGTGTCCCCAGGGCTCAGCCGGGTCGCGGCCGCCGGCTCCGTCCCGGGTTTCGGGGCCCCCGCGCCCCCCACTTTTGTGCGCTAAGCGCCGCTCTGCTCTTGAACGTCAGACGGCCAAGCAGAGGGAAAGCGTTTTCGCTGCACTTCCTCCTACCCTTGCAGAAGTTTGGAAAATTATTTCCGTATGTTGGCCTCCTTCATTGCCAACAACATCTGATGAGGCATGTGGAACCAGTAGTTACTGTTGCCCCGTTACCACGTTTGCAGAGCTCTGAACGGCCTGAAATGTACTAAACGTGATACATTTATGTAGTATTGTCAAGTTAGGCCGACTCTTTTAATGTTCTTGACGTGTTAGGATGACTCGAATGCTGTGGTATTGTATGTTTTTCAGTTTTTTTCTTCCGTAAGAATATTAGAAATTCCAAGTTAGTTACAGCACTTCTATTACCCCTAGATTTTCCAATGGGAGTCATGTGCCCATCTGCCCAGACTGCTTGCTGTTTTTCGTCTCTCATTTAAAACAGCTTCAGCGCCAACATCTGTAGAGTAGCTGGAGATTATTTTGTAGGTCCCGGTGGATGGGAGTCATGCACAAATTTCAAGAATGTAAAGGACTGGGAGAAGAGTGTGATTTCATGAGGTGGAGACAAAAAAAGAGGTGAAGGACAGGAAGTTACTGTTTTTCCCTTAAGTATAAAAAATGTTAAACCTAAGAAAAGACATCATTTCAAAGGAAGCATGTAGTGCCCCTGGCCTCAGTGTGGGGTTTGCTGAAAGAAATCCATGGTTGCTCCTGTAACAGTTTTCCGGGACAGGATGATGTTTGCATCTGTTTAAGACCACCCCTCTCCTTAAAGTCGTTTTCATTTTAAGGGAAGGACTACACTATACCTTAACACAGCTAATCCTTAGAAAGATCTGCTTGGCTTTCCTACTTCAGGGTTTGATTTACTTCTCTATCTGTAGATTTTAGGGGGGATATTTTAGAGGCAGAAGACCTTTCTGTTTTGAAAATAATGATTCTGCTCATTTTATGCAAAGAACATTTGTTCTAGTAAAGAATACATTCCTTTCGTAAATTTTCTTTTATATCTTTGCAAACAAGAGAATTTAAAAATTTCAAAATTGTTTATTTCTGGGGCTTGGTAGTATTTGAGTATTTTTTATTTTTATAAGGGTATATATTTTTGTGAATAAAAGCTGTAATGAAAGCTTTAGTATATTAGTGCAGACTCAGGGTAAATATCATTTTCTTTTGAAGAGAAGTTGAGATAATCCAATAACTACTCTGTATGTAACTACCCTTTACAATTTATATGTCAAATAAAATTTAAAATCCACTCTGGAACAACCAGGGTACGTAGACCTGGCCTCAAGGTCAAATCAGTGAAGTATATGTGCAGTTGAAGAAAAATGCAGATCTCCTGCTGATATTTCCAGCTGTTCAGGTTTTCACTACTGGCTTCTGCCTCTTTCCATTAACCAGAGTTGTGAAGACAGCCACCAGCAACTGCGGGCTGTTCAGTTTTCTCAGATCCTTGTGGGTATCCCTATGGTTTGGTCACTTACCTGGCAAGTGATTTCTAAGTCGCATCCTTAGTCTATCTTCATGTGTGGCTTTGCTGTCTTTTAACCAACACAACTGAAATGCTGGTCTAGAGTCCTAACTCAGGTCAGTCTTCACCAGGCCTGTGCCAGGTGCATTATACATTATGAACAGTGGTCTTCCTATGTCGCTATGAGACAGCTTTGTGTAGAGAGAAAATTTATGGCCTGGCCCACAGGTGCTTGTTGCTGAGGAATATCTTGAACTTGAACTTCTATCTGCCATCAAAATTTAAACCCTCTGATTGGTGCCAGCCAATAGGTCCACTGTGGCTGAGCCAGGCTTCATTGTATTCCCCCAGTTCCATCAGAGTTGTTTTAAGAGCAATGTGGCTTACAGTGAGTTTAGTCTGCACGGTCTAAAATTACCCTTTCTCTGCAGAAATGGGTGTTATGCCCGAGATAGCCCAGGCGGTGGAAGAGATGGACTGGCTGTAAGTAAAAAAGGGAAATGCAGTTGTTTCCATGGGTGTTTTATGATTTAAAAAGTGATTTTAGTCTACCTGGGTAAGTGAAATTCAGCATCTCTGGGATTTTACAGTATGGAATATTGCCTTTTTAACTTCTAACAAAAAAAAATTGTATTTAGTAAAGAAAATTTTCTTTTAAATGTGCAATGTCACACGATTGAGTTAACTAACAGAAGTCTTTCCACTGCGACTCTTGTAGTCTCCCAACTGACATCCAGGCAGAGTCTATCCCACTGATCCTAGGAGGGGGTGACGTGCTGATGGTATGTTAACACTCGGGTGCTTGGGAGCTGGGGGTGCACAGTTCTAGGGTGTTATTTGTGTGCGTTTATAACCCACTTTAAGAACTCCCTACACTGAAAAATGATTTTTTTTTTTTTTTTTTTTACCAAATCAATTTTGCTCACCAATGTTGACTGTATGTGTGCTGGACCCAAAATATTAGGGATGAGTTGTGAGTACACAGGTGAAGCAGATGTGATCTTTGCCCTTGGCTTAAGCCAAGTAGGCTGTGGCTGTGCCGAATAAAGGCCTGTCTGGCAGTGCCAGGTGTGGCAGGGTTCCCTCTTATCCTTTGCTAGGAGCAAAGGAAGATGAAAAATAAATCAATAGGAAAACCTCTGGCCTCCTGATTAATAGCACAGGATATGCCTGTCTGAGTGACCTCTGGTGAAATGGAAATTCCTAGTGGACAGTGGGAATGTGAGCGCGCGTGTGCAGGTTAGTGTGGTGTTCCTGGACAGACTTGGAGGCAGACAGTAGTGTGGCTTTCAGGGGTCCTGGTCCTGTTGGGAGCTTCCACATCCGGATTAGGATGAGGGCTTCCGTTTGCACACAGGCTACGGGGAAGGAAAGGAGCAGGTGACCCTGGGCAGGTGCTCCAGAGTCAGGCAAGGTGACAGGTTGGCAGGAGTCTGGGCCAGCGTTCAAGATTTCCACATGCTCTGTGAATTCGACCTCTTTAATTGACATCAACTTTTCCTCCCCTTTCAGGCTGCAGAAACTGGAAGTGGGAAAACTGGTGTAAGTAACATATTTACAGTGACTGGATATTTACATTTGCAGAAGCTGAACTTGAGGGCCGGGAATTTTAGCTCAGTGGTTCCAGTATCTGCCTTGAAAGTGCAAGGTCCCGAGTTCGATTCCCGGTACCATTTACCACAGTGCCAGGCGTGGCTGCTCAGGCCTGTAATCCCAGCACTGGGAAGCAGAAGCAAGAGGATTGCTGAGAGCTCAAGGCTAACCAGGGCTACATAGTGAGCTCAGGGCCAGTCTGAACAACAAACCTCCTGACCCTGTCTCAAAAAAATAAAAAAATCTAAAAAAAAGCTGAACGTGAAAGTGATTTTGAACAGTAGGTTTTCCTCTAAAATATTAATAAAGAAACCACGGAAAGTAGATGGTTTGCCGCCAAAGGTGGTGTCAGTGTTGCCAGCAAACTGAAGATTTATAAAAAAAGATGGAGAGTTATAATCTCACAAGAGTTTATACTCACTTAAGAATTCTAGTGAGCGTCTCTTGTAAGAAATTGCAAATAGAAGTTGTTGTACTTGGTAACCGGGAGAAACACTTTATTTATTTTCTTCATTCTGGGTTCATTCTTTTTGCTTTGTTTTGTTTTTTGATATGATCTGGCCATATAGTCCAGGCTGGCCTTGAACTCACTATGTAATCTGGGCTGGGTTTGAACTCACAGAGATCCTCCTGCCTCAGCCTCCCAAGAGGTGGGATGCCAGGTGCACGCCACCACACCTCACTCTATGTATTTTGAACACTATATTAACTTCCTTAATAGCTGAGTACTAACATAGGAAATTCTTTTTGATAGGCATTCAGTATCCCAGTTATCCAGATTGTTTATGAAACTCTGAAAGACCAACAGGAAGGCAAGAAAGGGAAAACAACAATTAAAACTGGCGCTTCAGGTAATTTCCATGAATTGGTGTTTCTCTTTGTATAAATCGGTTGTCCCTGTTCCTAGCACTTAGGGATGTGGAGTGTGAGTAGATGTTTTTCTTGTCAGTGTCTTGGGGTGCTGTGGATTGGTGCTGGGGACCCAGGATTGCCCAGCATTCGGACCCGGAAGTGTGGAGGTAGCAGCTGGAGTAGGAGCAGACATGGGCACTTCCAAAATGATACTCATTTTAGGGCTTTCCTAGTGAAGATGAATTGGTTTGCCATTTAGCACAAGTACTAATAAAGGATCTTACAGATATTCTATACAGTTAAAAACAGGTAATGATGGGAAGTACTGTAGCACCTTACATGAATAACAGCGTCTTTTTCCTCCTAAGGTAGCAAAGAAGCATATACAAAGTTAAAATGTACATCATAAATAGTGGAGTAAGTTTCTTATATTCAGTCCTAACTACAAAGAGATTGGTCTTTTTATTAAGTCTCTGATCCTGTCTATCTTTTTTTTTTTTTTTTTTTTTTTTTTT
>PVIR01020870.1:0-30288 GCA_004026965.1 Petromus typicus | reverse complement strand
CAATCCTCCTGCCTCTGCCTCCCGAGTGCTGGGATTACAGGCGTGAGCCACCACGTCCGGCACTGTGGTATGTGGTACTGGTTGCTGCTGGGTGTGGGTCTCCACACCCAGTATTGTTATGTGGTTACCGGGGAATCGAACCCGGGCCCTTGCGCTTGCAAGACAGGCGCCGGAACCACTGAGCTAACTCCCCGGCCCCTAAAGTACTTCATTTTTTGAATGCTTTTGTGAAAAATGTGGTTTCCCTAATTTCTCTCTGTTTGTCATTAGTGTACAGGAATGCTACTGACTTTTGAGTGTTAACTTTGTATTTAGCTACACTACTGGATGTGGTCATTAAATCTAGAAGTCTTGGGTGGAGTTTTGGATTCTTGTAGAGTATCATATTTTCAGCAAATAATGATAATTTAACTTCTTTTCTTATCCTTATTCCTTTTTCTTTTTTCTGTTGTCTAACTGCTCTAGCTAATGTTTTCAGAACTATGTTAATTAAAGTAATGAAAGTGAACATCCTTGGATATAGCTGTTTTTAGAGTGAAGGTTTTTTGTCCATTTAGTATGACATTGGCTATTGGTTTGCCATAGATGGTTTTTATTAGATTGAGATAATGACCATCTATTCCAATTTTTTTTTCAGACCAAGACTTGCTTTTGTAGTTCAGGCTGGCCCTGAGCTCACTATGTAGCCCAGACCAGCCTCAAACTCACAGCAGTTCTTCTGCCCCTGCCTTCTGAGTGCAGGAATTACAGTTGTGAGCCACCACATCGGGCACTGTGATATGTGGTTACCGGGGATGGAACGTGGGACCTTGTGCTTGCAAGGCAGACACTGGAACCACTGAACTGAATCCCTGGTCCATATTCCAATTTTTTATAGGGTTTTTTTTATTATAATAGGTGTTGGACTTTGTCAGATGCTTTTTCTGAATCTATTAAGATAATCATGAGGTTGTTGTCTTTGGCTCTGTTAAAATGGTATATTAAATTTACTGATTTATGTGTGACTATCCCTGCATTATTGGGATGAATCCTGTTGGGTCATGGTGTATAATCTTCTTGATGGTTTTTTTCATTCTGTTTTCCATTATCTTATTAAAGATTTTTGTGTCTATGTTCATTAGTAGTTCTCTTTTTTGGTGGAGTCCTTCTCTGGTTTTGGTATCAGGGTAAGGGTTGCTTCTTGGAATAAGCTTGGGGATACTGCTTCTTCAATTTAATGGACATGTCTGTTGCTAGGTTTTAAATTACATCTTTAAATTCATTGACAGATATTGGCCTATTTAGAATTTTTATATCATTGATTCAGCTTTAGTAATTCATATGTGTCTAGGAATCTGTCCATTTTCTTCTATGTTTTCCATCTGATTAGAATATAGGTTCTCAAAGTAGATATTGATGACCTGATTTCTGCCAGATCCATTTCATTCCTAATTGCATGTATTTGAGTCTTTTTTTTTTTTTTTTGGATAAATTTGGCTAATGGTTTGTCAGTTTTATTTAATCTTTCTTTTCAATTTGTTGATTCTTTATATTGTTTTCTTAGTCTCAGTTGTATTAATTTTTACTTTGATCTTTATAATTTCCTGCTTCATATAAGTTTGGGGCTTGATTTTCTCTTATTCTAGAACTATGAGTCTCAACATTAGGTTTTTAATTTAAGTTCACTCTGTTTTTCTGCTGTGGGAATTCACTACTACAAATTTCCCTTGTAGGACTGCTTTCTTTGAGTCCCAAAAGTTCCAGTATGTTGTATTGATATTTTTACTTACTTGTAGAAATTGTCTAATTCATTCTTTAATTTCATCTGTGACTCATTGGTTGTTCAGGAGGGTATTATTTAGTTTCTACGAGTTTTTCAGATTTTTGTGGTTTTACATTACATAGTGCTAGGTGTGGTGGCTCACACCTGTGATCACAGTACTCAGGAGGCAGAGGCAGGAAGACTGCTGTGAGTTTGAGGCTAACTTGGGCTACACAGTGAACTACATAGCAAAGCCCTGTCTCAAAACACTAAAAAAAATTGTGGTTTGTTTTGCCATTGATTTCCATTTTCATTGCACTGTGGTCTGATAACATACATGGGATAATTTCAGTTTCTTTGCATCTACTTAAGCATGTCTGTGAACTAGTATGTGGTCCATTTTGGAGAATGTCCTGTATGCAGTTGTGGGGAGCCATGAGCGAGGACGTTTGAGTCACATCCACCTGGAGACTTCCGCATTCTCTGAGTGCCATGCCTTCCTTATGAGCAGGATGAAAACCCGTCCTTCCCCTTCTGCCATCAGAATCATCCTATCCTGGGCTACCTCATATACCTTGACTCCATCCTGTTACTGGACACTATATAAATGCCCTGCTGGGCTTCAATAAACGAGACTTGATCAGACTCCTGTCTTGTCTCCATTGCTCGTGTCCCTCCTGTCCTATTTTCTCCCACTCTCCCCCCTAGGTACCCATGTTGTTAACCCCGCGGGCCGGGGCAAGTGGCGCCCAACGTGCGGCCAAGGAACGGGAGAATCTGTGAGGAGTGCCGACCGACATGTAACTGAAAGAGCTGCACAGCCAATAGATAAATAGCCGTCGCGGGATCGCGCGCCCTATGAAAAGGCTGAGGAGATCGCCATCGCGGGATCGCGCCCTGCGAAAAGGCTGAGGAGGTAACCATCGCGGGATCACCTGCCCTGCGAAAAGGTTGAGGTAAGTGGTGCGGCGTTCATAATGGGACAGGAAATTAGCTCACAAAAAAGATTCATTGTTGGTTTAAAAGATTCACTTAGGACACAAGGAGTAAGGGTTCGCAAATAAGATTTGATCAAACTTTTTCAATACGTGAGAGAAGTCTGCCCATGGTTACCAGAAGAGGGAACAATCGATGAAAAATGCTGGAAATGTGTCGGCGACTGTCTTAATGGACTATTACTGTGTTTTGGGGCCAGAAAACGTTCTAATTACCTCTTTTTCTTACTGGAATCTCATTAATGAAATTTTAACTGTCTGCTCCATTCCCCCTGAAGTTAGACGTCTTTTAAAAGAGAGTAATGCCTATCTTAAAACTGAAAAAGATGAGTCAGCCCCCCTGTGTGGCTGCCAGTCATGCCTCTTCCCCTCCTCCCCAAACAAGAAGAAACAGACCTTATATCCCTCCGTAGCGATGACGAGAAAGAGTGTAAAACAAAACAGCTCAGTCCCCCCCAAAAGAAGGTAGAAGCCCCTAAAAAATCCAATGGCAAAGTAATTGATGCTGGTTCTGAGGCTCCGGCTACAAAGCCCCCCTTGCCCCCCTTTATCCTTCACTGACCGCCTATCAGACTGCAGAAGTTCAGACTGAAACTCTTTCTGATGCACCGCCATCTTCTTTGCCTTCTTCCTCTTCTTTCCCGCCATCTCCTTTACTCCGCCTCCGCCGCCATCTTTACCGCCTCCATACGTGACCCCCTCCCTTTGTGCTTCCTCTTGCACTCCCCCTAAAAACCCTGACTGTTTTCCTGTTGCCTCTGGCCTCCCTCTGCCTGATTTGCTTACCGCCCAAGTCAACCAGCTTGAGGCCACACTTCAGTTGGTACAGGGCCGAGATGTTCTCCTTTTACAGATACAAAACTTACATCTTCAGGCCTCACCCACTAAGACTGCCACCTTTAGTTCAGCGCCTCCTAGATCGCTACCTCAAAAACTATCTTCTGCACTTTCTTTCTCACCCAAACATGAACTTTTTCCTGTGACCGATCTCCTCCCACCGATTGATCTCTTAACTAACAGACAGTTTAATCCCCCTCAACCGATTAGAGAATACCAAAGTTTAGGCTTCATGACATTAAAAGAACTTAAGACTGCCGTTACCCAGTACGGCCCTGTCTCACCCTTCACCCTTCCTATACTAGAAAATTTAAGTGACCTTTAGTTAACCCCTAATGACTGGTGTCAACTGGCTCATGCCACACTTTCTGGAGCAGACTTTGTAGTCTGGAAATCAGAATTTGCTGAAAATTGCAGAGATACTGCCTGCCATAATGCTGAGGCAAACCAGAATGTTGATTTGCCGGGGGTCTCACCACTGGGTATGGCGGTGTCAGCCGGGCAGAGGAATGGGGTGACCGAGCCAAGGGACTAGAATGAGAAATAAGTAAAGACAGGACAGCGGGACTTGGAAAGGCTCATCAGTCAATACCAAATGAACGCCATGTTTATTTAACAGCCTTCTTTTATACATTTCTTAAGTACTGCCCTTGAGCTGACTAGCTTCGTTCACGTCTACAGAAAAGAAAAAAGTTAGTGAAAGAACTGGTGGGTGGGGTGCGCTGACAATAGTCTTAATTTAATCTGGTATGAGGGTGTATAAAGGTTCTTAGTTTAATCTGGCAAAGACAGTAATATCCTTGAGGAAAGTAGACAGTGTTGGGCTCTGATCCAGAAATCAGGCTGACTTTTTCTCTCCTGCATAGGCAGCCATGACACTGTAGGAAACGGCTCCCAACATTGATTGGACATTTGATGTGCTCAATGGCAATAGGCCCTATGATACCAACGAGGCCCAAAGGCTTTATGCCCCAGGGCTCTTCGCACAAATACAGAACACAGCCGTCAGAGCCTGGAGAAGGCTCCCCCAAAAAGGCACTGCCTCAATGTCTCTAGCAGACATTAGGCAGAAACCAGATGAACCCTACCCTGACTTCGTTAGCCACCTTACCACTGCTGCCAAGTGATTGTTCGGCCTGGCTGAGTCTGAAGGCCCACAAGATCAGGTCCAGCAAATTAAAGTTCAAAAGACTATTAACAAGATTATACAAGATCAATACCCTGAGCTTTCTTACCACCCCTTAGCCTTGCCTAGACTTCATAAGTTAGATCTTGAAAATGAAAGTTTTTCAATGTTACATTCCACCTTTCACCTGCTTAATATTACCAATCCTATATTAGCTCAAGATTGCTGGCTGGGGCCGGGGAGTTAGCTCAGTGGTTCCGGCGCCTGTCTTGCAAGCGCAAGGGCCTGGGTTCAATTCCCCAGTAACCATATAACAATACTGGGTGTGGAGACCCACACCCAGCAGCAACCAGTACCACATACCACAGTGCCGGGCGTGGTGGCTCACGCCTATAATCCCAGCACTCGGGAGGCAGAGGCAGGAGGATTGTGATGTGAGTTTGAGGCTGAGCTCAGGGCCAGCCTAAACCACAAAAGCGAGACCCTGTCTCCAAAAACCTAAAAAAAAAAAGATTGCTGGCTGTGCGTAGCCTTAATGAATCATGTACCGCTGGCTGTCGCCCTTTATAATTACTCTCTTCTAACTGCACCCCCATTTCCCCATTTATTGTACAACCCACCCTGGAAGATAATGCTACACTTATATGCATTCAGGGTCTCCCTTCATCTACAGTTTCCATAGATGTTGGGTTTTTTACAGTTAACTGTATTCAGGTTATTAATAGCACACAGACCTGTGCACCCAAAGATACCGTCTTTGTATGCGGAAACAATATGGACCATACTTTTCTTCCTCAGAATTGGACAAGACTTTGACTTATTGCTTCCTTGCTGCCAGATATAGACATTGTCCCAGGAAACCAGCCCATACCCATACCAACTTTTGATACCATCATCCCCTGCCATAAACGCGCGGTACAATTTATCCCCCTCCTCGTCAGCTTGGGGATATCCATGGCAGTGGCCTCCGGGATTGCCGGCCTAGGTATCTCCCTTACACAATATCATAAGCTGTCCAAACAACTTATCGATGATGTTCAGACATTGTCTGGAACCATTCAAGACCTCCAAGACCAAGTAGATTCCCTAGCTGAAGTAGTTCTCCAAAATAGGAGAGGCCTTGACTTACTAACTGCCAAACAAGGCGGCTTGTGTTTAGTTTTACAGGAAAAGTGTTGCTTTTACGCCAATAAGTCTGGGATTGTTCAAGACAAAATAAAAACCTTACAAGAAGATCTACAGAAGAGAAGAAAAGAACTGGCTGATAACCCCTTGTGGTCAGGATTAAATGGCTTGCTACCTTATCTGCTCCCCTTGTTAGAACCCCTTATAAGCATACTCCTATTGGCTGCCATCAGGCTCTTTGTTTTCAATAGACTCATGGTGTTTATAAGGTCACAAATAGAGGCTATTCAAGCCAAGCCTATACAGGTTTATTATCATCATCTCACCATGGCTGACACAGAGTCTTGCGAACACCTCAGTAGAGGTCAAGGCCAGTGAGCCAAAGACGGGTTAGAAGGACATGGCCACCCCGAACCTAAGACAGGAGCCTAGCCTTAAGCTGCTAGGTAATCCCATGATGGGTCAACAGGGTTTTGCCTATGATCCTCGACCTAAGACAGGCCTGGCCAGTTGTGGGCAAAAACAGTTTCTGTACCAACCTAAGACAGGAATCCTAGCTGAATATTTCACTCTAAGGATTTCCAATGATGGGTAAGAACAGAGAAATATTTGCCCCATCTTTATAATAGAAAAAAGGGGGACCTGTGGGGAGCCATGAGTGAGGACGTTTGAGTCACGTCCACCTGGAGACTTCCGCATTCTCTGAGTGCCATGCCTTCCTTACGAGCAGGATGAAAACCCGCCCTTCCCCTTCGGCCATCAGAATCATCCTATCCCAGGCTACCTCATATACCTTGACTCCTTCCTGTTACTGGATACTATATAAATGCCCTGCTGGGCTTCAATAAACGAGACTTGATCAGACTCCTGTCTTGTCTCCATTGCTCGTGTCCCTCCTTTCCCATTTTCTCCCACTCTCCCCACTAGGTACCCACGTTGTTAACCCTGCGGGCCGGGGCATGCAGTTGGGAAGAATGTATACTTTGACATTGTGTGGTGGAAGACTCTACAGAAATCCATCTGTTCAAAAGTTTGGTTCAGTTCTAATATTTATTAAATTTTGTTTAGTTGCTTTGTCTATTTGTGATAGTGGAGCATGTGATAGTGGTTTCCATTACAGTTGTATTAGTGTTTACTTGATTTTTCATATATGTTAATATTTATTTTATACAGTCCTCATTGCCACCTGGGTTTGCCTTTGGTGAGCTAGAAGTCCTGGATTGCATCCTGCTTCTGTGTCATTTCATTTTCTATTTTTTAAAAGTTAATTCCTCTGTTGATGCTTGTAAATTGTTTACAGTAGGTAGCTTTATTGATACTATTGAGAACCCTTAGGAAATGATTATTACCTCGGAGATGTCTTCCAAGTGTAGCTGGCTTTTGGGTTTTGAGTCAGTTCAAGATCTTCAGTTCAATGGGAATGAGAAATTGTTTCCTATTTAGGCTAGCCCCTGATGCTTTGGTGCTATCATATAGTATTGTTTATGACTTTTAGGCAATTTTAGTCTTGCCATGCCAGGAAGAGCAACTGATTATAACAATTATGTCACCTTGGCTAAAGTAGTAAAATAACAATGGCATCAAACATAACCTGGAAAAATGACTATGGTAACTGTGAATTTGCCACCTTTAACTGTATGAACAAGTTTTATAGCCACATAACAAAACCTAATATAGGCCAGATGGTTGTGTATAGCAAGTATCACCTCAATAGGAGGATTTTATCCTTAGGAGAGAAAATGAAAAAGGGGTATGGGAAAAACTGAGAAACAGAAGAAGAGAAAGAGATTAGAAGCAAGGGTAGAGGACAAAGGTAGATTATGCAGGCTTGGGAAACTGCTGAAGACCAGATAAAATGAAAGCAGAAAGTAGCACAAAGAAGAACAGAACTAAATAACCACAACAAAAAACTGATACAATGTTCACAACATATAAAAATAGAACAAACAACCAAGAAAAGAGGAAAAGCAAAGAAAAGGATCAAACGAAGAAAAATGAAAAAAAATTACATTCAAGAGCATGTCTCTCCTGTTACTAGTAGACAGAAGGAAAGACAGAGCCCAGATCCATGTTGACTGATTGCAGCAAGCCAGCAGTAGGATAACAGTGGTCCTGCACTTTTTTTCCACTGAAATTCAGTTGCTTTCTGGTTTCTGGTGAGGCTGGGATCTAAGATGTTTAGCGTGCAATATTCCTCGTGCCTCTTTCTGGGCTCAACTTGGCTACAACTCGTGCTGACACTAGGAACCACCAGGTGAAGCCAACCTGCAGTTGCTCTGAGTTCTGAGTTCAGTTGGTCCCTTTCCCGAATGGTGACAGTCCAGTCATCCTCTCCTGGGGGAAGTCTGAACCAGGATAACTCACCAGCCACTGCAGTCCACTGTGTCCACTGTTCTGATCTACTGATGTGTCTCTCTGTGGAGGCCTCTGACATCACCAGCAGTCACCATCGTCCATTGGTTTGAGCTGCCCGTCCCATGCTGTGAGCCAGGCTTCAGGGAGAAAGCACCATTTGCTTCCTCCCTCTTATGATTTGAGGTTCCTCTTTTTGCTGTGCTGTAGGCTCTGATTCTCACTTTAGATTCTAGCTAGGCCCTGGGGATGTAATTCCCTCCTTTTCTTCTTCATTTGCTGTATTCCAGCATCTGGACTCCAGTTTTGGAGCGGTTATTTCTCTGTTGCTCACTGCTCCACCTTCTTCCCACAAAACCCATGAGGCTAGTGCTTAAACACTGACACCAGTTTTTTAAAAAAATATTTTCATATAACATTGATAGAATAATTATAATTTTTGTTAGATAAATTTTAATATTTATATCACTGTAACTTTATAAACATTGTTCTCATCAGAATCAAACAGTGTACTGCAGTTAGTTTCCTTTCATGTAAAGTATGTAATTGTGTGTTGTAATTTCCCCTTTTTTCTTTTGCTTGTACATTTTACACCTATAACTAATAATACCTCTAAAGTCTCTATCAGACTTGTAAAATACCTCTCACTATGATTAAAATGATCATATAGTTTGTCAGTCTTTCTGCTCCTTTTTGGAAGAGTTTTTTTTCTAGAACCTTCTGGATCCCCATTTAGTTTCTCTTCAACTGTTAAGAGATTTTCTCTCTTGATTATCTTTGAAATTCTGACTTTTTCTCCTAAGGCTTTTGCCTTAGTTCAGGTTGCTAGACCAAAATACCATAGACTGAGTAATTTATAAATCATGAAATTTATTTATTTATTTATTTGTTTGTTTTTAGTTTTTGAGACAAGGTCTTACTTTGTAGTTCAGGCTGGCCTGGAACTTACTTTGTAGCCCAGGCTAGCCTCAGACTTAGCAATCCTCCTGCCTCTGCCTCCCCAGTGTTGTGCCTACAGGCATGAATCACCACCCCTGGCATTGTGATATGTTGTTGTTAGAGACTGAACTCAGGACCTTGAGCTTGCTAGGCATACAGTGGAACCACTGAGCTAAATCTCTGGCCCTAAATATCAATAAATTTACTGATCACAATTCTGGAATCTAGAAGTCTAAGATAAAATCACCAGCAGATTTGGTGTCTAATGAGTTTTTTTCTTTTATTTGGTACCAGGGATTGAATTCAGGACCTTGCACTTGCCAGGCAGGTGCTGTGTTGCTGGGCTCCATCTCTGGCCCACAGGCTTTCTTAAGAGATAAGTCATTCCATATATCTTCACTTGGCATAAAAGCAAAAAGAGTTAACATTCTCCTTTACCCCTATTTAATAATGAAGACAGGAAGCTCTAGTTTGTATTGTGGACTGATTTCTGGGGTATCAAAAATCCCTCCATGAGGCTGAGCTCAGGGCCAGCCTGAACCACAAAGCGAGACCCTGTCTCCAAAAACCTAAAAAAAAAAAAAAAAAAAAAAAAAAAAAATCCCTCCATGGGTGGTGTTAATGACCATTGTGATATCATTAATTTGGAATTGGGAAGAGGTGCTCTTGTGAGCTGGATGAAGCCGCAACAACATACCATTGGGTTCCTCTCTTATTTTGACGGAGTGTCTGTCTCCTGTGCTCAAAGCTAGGGCTTTTTAGGAGGTGCTTGGATCATGGAAGTGTGACACACAGAGCATATAGTTAAATGTATTAGGGTGAAGCCAGGCCTGAGCAGGTGGGTCCCTGTAGGTGTGGTCTGTTTTTTTCTTTTCCCCTTTGACCACTCTCTGCTTCCTGGCTGTAATGCCATGAGCAGTTCTACTCTGCTATGCCCCTCTGCCTTGGTAGCATGCCTTGGAGCCAGGAGACTGAGGACTGAAACCTCTATCAACTGAGAACCAAAATAAACCTCTCTTAAGTTGTGGTTCTTGGGCCTTGTGAAATGAGAAAGTCACTAAGACAAAGCACATCTTCTAATAGTTTCCAAACAAAATATACATGAGTGGTTAATGTTTTAAAAGTTTCCAGTGTTGCCCATCAGAACTCTAGTGCCATCTTGCTCTCCTCCTTTGTATGTATCCTTTTCCTTTTGCAGAACTGACTCTTTTTTTCTCATTCTATATTCTGAGCAGATCCTTTTCATTTAGGAAGTCCAAGTTCTTCAGTCCGAGGAAACTTTCATGTTTTTCTCTACTGATTTCCTCCCTTCCACAGTAGAGTCCCTCTTTGTTGTGATTGGATCTCTAGCTTTGAACTTCCTCCTTTTCTCTAGTTTTTATTCTCTCTCTCCCTTCCCCTCTCAGTTGTTGGGAGGCTTTCTCGACTCTGTTCTAGCTTTTCTGTGTAAATATCAGATGCTCTTATCAGACTCAAGGCACTGTGAGTTTGGTGTCATGTCTGTCTCTTCCGGGGTGTCTGCCTGGCACAGCGCTTACTGGGCTAGGAGGTAGGAACAGCACAACTTTTTGATCCCTGTAGATATGGTTTTGAGTCACAAATCAGTGAAAATGACAAATTATTTAACTTCTTTGTTTTTCAGTTTTCTTTCTCAGAGCTGAGCATAAGTCACCCCTGGAGGAAGGGTCTAGAAAACCAGAGGGGGAAGGTCGACCAGGATGAGTTAAATGAGGACAACTCCTTCTTGTTCTCCCACCCTTCCCTCACACTCCATTCTAAATGGTGGATTTTCATCTTAAAACTGTAAACTTTCTCAAGATTACGTTG
The DNA here is from genome assembly GCA_004026965.1 of Petromus typicus. Lineage (NCBI taxonomy): Eukaryota > Metazoa > Chordata > Mammalia > Rodentia > Petromuridae > Petromus > Petromus typicus. The sequence goes on along the minus strand of PVIR01020870.1, from coordinate 19,346 downwards.
CGTTTTATGGTACCCAGTGTTACAGTTAAATACTTCTGTATTGCTTACAAGGAACATTTTATAAGTAAGATTATTGCTTTTCAGCAACAAGTTAAACTGTCTTTTCCCAAGTACTTTCCACATCTGATCTCTGTTGAGCAAATTAATGATAACAGTAATAACTAAGATTATTGAACATTTACTATGTGGCATACCCTGTTCTGAGTGCTTAACAAGTATTACTTCACTTAATCCTCAAAAACTCAATGAAATAGGCAATATTAGTATTTCCCATTACAGCTGGAGATGCTCTGAAACATCTGAGGATACACAGCTATGAAATTTAATGTTTGGATTCAAACACTGAAATAGCTGTGGATGGTTCACTATCGTGAAACTTTCTCGGAGGGGCTTCTGCACATGGATCCCTCCCTTGACGGAACCTGAGGCCCAGAGAAGTCTCCTCAGTGGGGAAGCTGACCATTTCAAGATACAGCTCTGAAGCTGGGAGAGCATAAAGAACAAATAGGCCATCGGAGAATCCCAGTTCATGGAGGAGGCTCCCTGGGACTGTATAACCTTTGCAGCTGTCTCCAAGTGTGACCCAGACAGACCTGGCCGATAGTGCGGGCTCTGGTGCCAGCAGCCTCCACCACTAACATGCAGTTTCGCCTTTGGTGGCTGTGCTCAACTCCTGGCAGGTCTTGTTTAAACAGGCGGCTGATAACAGCTGGGGTTGGCTCAGCGGAGCATGCGAGCAGCCAGCGCTGCTCTGATGCAGGTGCCTGTCTCTGAATGTGCAATCATGCAAATCCGAGGACCCAGACTGACGTGAATTGAAAGCCTGGTGTTCACTTCCAATAAACTCAACTGTCTGTTGCCAGAGAAGCCCGATTGGCGGTCCTCAACTCATCAATTCAAATGAGCCTTTCTGGTGATAGAGGAGAGAAATGTGGGGTGAATCCTAATCAGAACTGGTTGCCTTTTGAGCATGCAGCATCTGGGAAAAGCATTGGAAAAGCAGACACCTTTCCGAGGAACAATTCTCCTAGGAACTGGCCAGGACACAGGAGATACTGTGGGAGGCAAGAGGAAGGAAACCATACCATCTGGCTGTAGGATTCTGGAAATGTCTCGATCCTCCCTCTTCTTTATAGATGAATTATTGGGAATCAGAGAGGTCAAGGGACTTGCCCCAGGGCCTAGAGATCGTTAGCTGCTAGTTCCTCCCCAGCCCTAGGCTCTAGTTTCCTTTTAGCTGTGCTACCCACTAGGCTGTACTTCTGGTCTACTACTTAGAGTACTAAGTCACATGTGAGCCCTTTGGCTAACAGCTCTAGGCTGAAACCACAAAGCCACAGAGGGAAACTACTGATAGCAAACTGGTATAGTGTGAAAGTGCTACTTAAAGCACAGAAAAAAGGAGGCTGAAACAGGGCTTCATGAGGATCTCAACATTGCTACAGAGACAGAGTGGCTCACAGCTATGGTTTCTCAGCCTGTCTCCTGTTCTACATGACCTTTGGAGGAGCAAAGGGGACCTGCTTTGGTAGCAGATGGGATTGTGGCAAGCTGAGCATACGCCTAAGAGAAATGCAGGTGTTGCTTGCCTAATTGAATATTCAGACGAAAAGGCCTTTCAGTGACCAGGTAGCCTATTTAAGTTTAGGGTCTATTAGCCAGTTTTCCCCAGGCAGCATCACCATTGCACTTTGGAGGGGAATCCAGGCTCCTGGAAATGGAGGGAGCAAGGTTCTTGAAACCATCTGTTTAGAGCCCAAACTTGAAGGTTTTGATTTGATTCCTTCAGTTCTCAGATTGAAGAAAATTGAAATTCAGAGAAAAGACATGAGCCACTGAAGGTCAGTCCTTTCCTACAGTGGGAAGGCTGGAAGAACCACCTTGTTAAATCCTTCACTGGCCACTAGCTCGCTATGATAGGAACGCTGACTGGATAAATACTGTGTCCCTGTGGCAAGATTTGTGGCTCTCAGTGGCCTTTCTGTAACAATGCTTAAAGAGGTTTTAACGATCTGCCTACTGAGCACTCCTTAAGCATTCATTTTAGAGAAGGCCAAGGTGCTCAGACTATAATTCTGAAGCTAATTTCTCCCTGGCTTTTTCTGCCCTGGCAGCCAGTGAGCGAACAAGGGAATGACTAGGCTATGCTAGCCTTTGATTTCTGTTCTCTTGACCTTGTGCTTTCAAAAAGAAGATGGGTTTTTACATCTGTTTCACAGTGTTGTTACAGAGAACACTGAAGGAGGGATGTGGGAGCTTGCCACACCCAGCTCAGGGCTTCTGCCTGAAGGAAACTTTCCCTTCCGGTAGTTCCTGTGCTGTTGATCCTGAGACCAGACTCTGCTCTGAACCAGTGGGTATAATGTCAGCTGGGGGGAGGTAGGAGGGGTGGGTGAGAGGAGAGGGTTTGCTACAGCCTTGAGCTCTCTGTATGATGGTATGGAAGCTGAAGGATTAGGGGGGGAAAAGATGAAAGGCAAGGCAGGGAAAACAGGCAAGGGAAGCAGTTATTAAAATAAGGGGGGAAATTCATGGACAATAAATTGAATATTTTATACTTGTCCAACTAGACTGGGAATGTATAAGGAAAGCAAATAGATTAATGAGTTGGAGTAATTAATACCTCTTGCAATACATCAGGAAGTGACTTTGGGAGGAGTGAAGGGCTACAAGAGGAAACTGAACTTATTTCTTATCTCTTTATGATGTTTTAGTTGTTTAAGTTCTTAGTATATACCTGTCAAGCCAGAAAGAAAGAGAGACCTGAGGTTTAATACGTTGTTTACAAAGTAATTTAAGGTGTGAATGTCTTAGGTATATAATTCAGCTTTATCAAGGACTCAGTTTTTTTTTTCTAGTGACATCATAATAAGTGCATGTACCCATTGGTACTGTAACTCTGGTTAAGTCACCTTTCAGGGAAACTACAGCTTCTCTCCATCTACTTAGTCTAGTAATTAATTGTTGGCTTGCCAGGATCCAGGTAAAGTTTTATTTCTATCACAAACTTCCTGGAAATCCTCCCTTCTTAATGTCATAGAGCCTTTCAATTGCACTACTCGTATTTGTATTTCATTATGTATCATTGAATATTGGTAGTTAATTATACTGAGATTTGAATTTTCAAATTGTCCTAGTATATTGACTTTCATCAAAAAATGAAAATCATCTAGGGATATACACAAAATAATTAGAAGATTCTTATCACAGCAACATATATGCACCCTTGGTTCATTGCAGCTCAGTTTGTAATAGCTAAATCTTGGAAACAACCCAAATGCCCATCAACTGAACACTGGATAAGGAAGATGTGATTTTTAAGTAACATGGAGTATTACTGTGCCACAAAGAGGAAGGCAGCACAGGGCAGCCCTAAGAGCTGGGATATAGCCTGAAAAGTTAAGAGGAGAGGGTCTCTAGTACGGGCAGAACTGTGAGAATGAAGCTGGCAAAAGACCCATAAAAAGAGTTGTACAAACACAAAGTTGAAATGAGTCATAGCCCTTTAGACAAGCCCAGGCTCCTGCCACCAGGAATTGTGGTAGATATCTGACGATGCCTTCTTTCAACAGTTGGTACTTTGGTCCATTACTCTTCACCAGAATGGCACCCACCTTTGTTCCAGATATGTTGAATCCCCACTGATTACCATGTACAGTTCTTCTGGTCTGCTGCTAAATTCAAGATAAGGCCAGTAGTTATGCAAATTTTCCCAGCAATATGGATTCAGAGATAGAGTTTCCAGATTTAAGGGAAATATGGGATGGTTAGGTAGATTTGACTTTTGGATTAACAGTGTGTATTTTTCTTGCGTGTAAGTATGCCCCACGTACTAATGCATATGCTTTACATGGCAGTTGTACTTGGAGTGAGGGAAGGGTTGCTAGAAATCTTTTGATCCAGACCAGTTCATTACCACTCCAATTATGTTATCTTTCTTGAATGTGGATGGGTTATCTTAGTCCATTCAGGCTTCTTTTATAAACTGCTAAGATGAGATGGCTTACAAAGAACAGAACTTTACTTTTCCAGGAGCCGTTGGATTCATTGTCCAGTAAGGATGGTTACCTGGCTCATGGATGACCCTTTTATGTTGAATCCTCACATGTTATAAGAAGAAAGGCCTCTGAGGCCTCTTTTCTCAGGGCAGAAATCTTGTCATCTGATCCAGTCACTCCCAACAGCCTCACCTCTTAATACCATCACACTGTTGATTGGTTTCTTCCTTTTTTGTGTGGTTTTTTTTTTTTTTTAGACAAGGTTTCACTTTGTAGCTCAGACTGGCCCTGAACTCACTATATAGCCCTGGCCTTGAATTTCACAGTGATCCTCCTGCCTCAGTCTCCTGAGTGCTGGTATTATCAGCATGCTCCATTACACCTGGCTGATAATTAGTTTTAACATACAAATTTGAGGGAGCATTGATACTCAGATCATTACAGTGGTGCAAATGTGAAGTAAATAGATTGCTTCCCAGTGCCACCTAGAACATAAAGATGAAGTTTGGGGTCTCTTTACTTTATCTCCCTGACTGGATTCTGAACTTCTTGAGTGGTGACATTTACATGTTCCACTCTGTGCAGCACAGGGTTGGGTGAGCACACGATGAGAACTCAGCTGAGTGAAATCCAAAACTGACTGGGAAACACTAGATGGAAATCAGGTAATGCTATGTTGTTCTTGATAGAGCTTTTGACTTGCCGTGTTCTCTTGAATGATTTTCTTTTCCTCTGTGTGCTCTGGTTATTTTATAAAATAAGAGTGTTGGATTAGAATTTATGGCTTCCAAATTGAGCTCTTGAGGAAAGTAGAAATAAAAAGAGAGACCATCCTAAAAGGTAGAACCTCAGATCTATATTAACTACTTAAAACTGATCATTTGGGGCAGCTCTGTCTCTACTTTTCTCTCCCAGTAACATGACTGTCACCCTGTGTTTTCACCCTCCTTCACTGAAAGGACACAACGGGAAGCCCATTTTCCTGTGGTTCTTCTCCCAAGGTGTTGGCAAATTCCATGTTTAGGGAGAGCAAACCATCTTTTGGTTGTGTCCTTACATGACAGAGTGGTATGTCTTCATCTGTTTTGTGTTGCTATAACAAAATATCTAAGACTGAGTGATTTATGAAGAAAAGAAGTTTGTATAGATCACAGTTCTAGAGTTTAGAGAGCATATTTCTAGCATCTGCCAGGTTTCTGTGAGGACCTCATTTTATGTCAGCTGATGGTAGAAAAGTGGAATGGAAGCAGGTACATGTGGAGGTCATTTGTAGGAGACAGAGGCAGAGGGCAGGCTGACTTGTTTATAATAACCTGCTTTTGTTGTAACTGACTCAGTCCTGTGAGGCCTGTCACAGGCCTGTATTAATCTCTTCATGAGAGTGGAGTCCCATAACCTGATGACTGTTTGAAGGTCACACTACCTCTCCCATCCCTATATTAAGGATCAAGCCTCAACCTGGTAGGGACAAACCCGTAGTAGGATGAGTGAGATCTCTGGGGCTTCTTTTATAAGGGTACTACTAATCCCTTTCATGAGGGCTCCACCTCTACAACCTAATCACTTTTCAAAGCCTACATATCCCAGTGCCATCGTATTGGGGGGTAGGATCTCAACGTGTGCATTTCAGGGTGAATACATTTAGCTCCTAAACAGTAGAGTGGGGAGAGCTGGCAGTCCACCTCTCGGTTCTGTCTAGGAAAAGAGTCTGTGCTTTCGGGTGGACAGCCTTGCTCAGGAGATCACTACATGTCTTTTTTTTTTTTTTTGTATGTACATACAAATATAAGGGGACTTCATAGTTTTCTCCAGGGATGGTGGGTAAAGACTTGTCTAACATTGATGGCCTATGAGCTTCTAGAACCCAAAACTAAAAATTACTTCCATATATCATTTTTTCTCACTGGAATTAAAAGCAAACACATTCTCTCTTAAAATAGGAACTCTACCCCTATCCAATGTTTGTGTTGTATTTATTTTGAATAGAAATTTTAAAAAGTTAAAAAATTATTAGAGACCTAAAGCCAACAGAAGAAGAGAGAGAAGTAAGGAGACAGAAAGGGAGGTCACAGGACAGAGATCCCTTGTGCAGTTTTAGAAGCTAATCCTGGGAGATGGGAGGAGAGAGGGGAGTGGGGAGGCTGAAGCATCCTGAGGGGTTTTTGTCTGGAGTAAAATTGGAGCCAGACCTGGAAGAATGACTCTGCTATTAAAAAAAAAAAATAGAAGGGAAAACATTTGAGTACAAAGTTCTAACATATGATATCTAGGAGGTGTGAATGAACACCTTGTGTTGTGACAAGATGGGATCCAGTCAACAGTGCCAGGTGTCCTCTTGCCCTGTCACTACCCGCGATAGAAGGAGGATTCATTTTAGGAGGCAACTCTGAGGGGTGGAAGTGGCTATCTGGAATGCTGTGCTGAGAACAGTGTTAAGGACACAGTGCACAGCAGGAAGGAGTGATATTGTTTAGTGATGCCTACCGTGGGAGCAGGAGGGAACAAGAGTGGTATGTATTTTAAGAAAGTGCCAGTTTTTCCTAGAAATGGTTGGGGTGCATGTTCCAGAGAACCTCTGGTGTGAGGAAGTTCTACTTTCTTTTCTTACATTAAAATTAGTTAAGTGCCAAGAATGAAGCCCTTGATTTTGAATGCATCTTATTATATCATTTGTTATCAGCCCTGTCCACAGCTCTGTTCTGTTGCTTTTAAGGCTGGTCATAGAAGTCAGGTCCTGTCTTTGCTCCTCAGTTGTAGAAGATGTGGTCTTTTTAGCTGGATGCAAATAACTGTTTTAAAAGAAGACTGCAGGCCCTGAACAAGGGAAGAAAGAAGAGGAAATTCTGCCTGTGGATGCTTGCTAAGACTCATGTGAGTGTATTATTACATAACACATGGCACCAGTCTTGCATTGCTTCATGTCCTCACGCCTTATCTCCTTATTGAGGTTGTATTTTCCTTCAGTTCAGCAAGTGTGCTTCTCCTTATCTCAGGAGTCGATATTCGTATTTCTACAGTGCTTAGCATTTAGTAGACATGGTATCCTTCAGATGGCAGCACTATACACCTTTCTACTTTGGATTGCTTTGAGTGTTTTGCTGCCTGCTTGTTTGCTTTAGAGTAAAAATAGAAAAAGGAGTGGAAAGGAAAGATTATGAAATTAACGTGTGGCCCTTTACTCTGAACAACTGGCAGAATAGAACAATGTGTCATTCACACGACCTCTTCCTCAGAGTGGAGCTTCCTTTCATTTCACAGGACCCTCCCTTGAGGGTGGAGGAGGGCTGTGTGTCAACAAAGGCTGAACGGGCACCTCAGTACTGTATGTGTTTTCTGTAGAGCTTGCGGAGTGGTGTTTTTCTTTTTGCACTGAAGTTGTCCAACTGGTATTTTCAAAGGATGGATTTTTTGAAAATTAGAGTACAGAGGGTAACTTTTCAAGAAATAGGCTCTGTTCTTTGATCCACCAAGAAAATTGCATGCTGGTAGCAGATTGCTTCACTGTAGCAACAGAGTAATCGGACATGCAGATAGCAGTGGTGGCAGTGAGTCCACATTGTGGTACCTGATGAAATAATGTGGTACAGTTAAAGAAAGTGCTGATGTCCCCATTGGGTCACAGAGAACAAGTTAGTCAGATGCATAGATTATAAAATGGAAAGCCAGGGTAATCCAAATGGAAATGCTTTGTATAACAATTATGAAAGTTCAGAACACCTTGAAGTTATGTGAGAAGTGACAGAATATTAGTCTGTTTATGACAGACTTTTACTTTGCAGCTTCTTAAACCATCAATATTTAAATCTTTGGTGAAAGAACATCAGACCCAATGAGATGAAAATTCTCTTTACATTCAGGTTTTGCATTACAGCTGTTTTGCCAGGAGGTTGAGAAATGATTATGCAGTTTAAGGAGATCATTCCTTGGCAGGGATTTAGGGCTTAAAGGGAGAATTTGAGGGTGAACTAATTCCACCTGTTTGGGGTTAGAGATGAGAATAATGAGTTCTTAGTGGCTTTTGAAGTGACCAGACGTGGCTCTGAATCTGGGGCCTTCTGGCTTCTGTATCTGAAATGTTCATCCCACTCCCTGCCCTCTTGGTGGACAGCAGCCCTTTGGCTTCAGCTACTCTGAAATCTAGAAGGGACTCCATAAAGAATGATAAATTTGAGGCATTTATACTGAAATGGATGTACCTTAAGGACATACTCATAAGTGAAATAAATAGGCTACAGATGTGTAAATATCATATCTTTTCTCTGGTATGAGAATCTGAAGATGTAAATGTGTTCTAGAATGTATGATAGATATTATGAAATAGAAGATATTCAAAGGGAAGTGGGTATAATGAGGGTAAAGAAAAAAAGTGATGGTTAAAAAAAGAAACAAAGTTTATGTATATGGGGGTGGTTTAGGTTGGGTAGAGGAATGGGAAAAAATGAGAAGTCGTGTCCTATACTGGTACAAATTCTCAATGTTGAGTGTGATTGTGATGTGTATATATATTGTACCAATAAAGATTTAAATTTTAAAAATCCATAGGGGGCTCCTTATCACTTCTCTGCTCTACAGTGTGATTCTTCTGAGCTTTACAGTCCTACGCTATCTGTAGAATGAGGACAGCATTTGGTGTCTTGCTGACCTTGAAGGAAGATTAAGCTTGGTAAAAAAGAACACGTTCAAAGTCACAGTTGTGGCTTCCTGTAGGACGGGCACCAAACAGTGTGGAGCTGGATTATTCTTAGTGCCAATTTACAGGTTAAATGATGCCTCTGGGCAGGTCACTTAACCTCTTTGTGCCTCAGTTTCCTTCCTTATCTGTAAAATGGCAGTGATAATAGTGCCTGTCTTATTGAGTTCTTATAAGGATAGGTGTGCCTCTCTCCCCATCTACTTTTTATCACCACTAGAAGGGTACCTGGTATGCAGTAAAAAAGCTACTCATCTGAGCGTGTTGTTACAGGGTTTGTGGCACCAGTCTTTTACTGCTTCACGTCCTCAAGCCTTATGTCCCTTGTGGTCAGTGACTGTTCTCCTTGTCTCTGGAGTTACTAGTCATGTCTTTCCAGGTGGTTTTGGTTGTCGTTGCTGTGATGGCAGTAGATTATTGAGCAGCTATCCTGTTACACATAGCAGCTCATTTGATGTCTCTGATGTCCCCATGGACCAGGTGTCATTACTCTGCTGACTGATGCTGTGGTTTGTTCTCTCAGCTTGGATGATTAGTTTTGCCCTCATGAAAGCTCCCCACTTCTAGCACTTGCAGAGCCTCTAGCTTCCTTCTTCAGGGTTTACTTCAAAACTGTGGGAATTTGTTTAGGCTGGAAATGCAGAAGAGCAACTGCTTCTGGATCAAGGAAGGACAAGAACCCCACATCTTTCCAAGTTTCACACTGAAGTGCATTGTACACTGGGATATCTCAAACTTGAACAGGCACAAGAATCACATGGATTTCATTAAAATGCAAATGGTGGCTTAGGAGGTCTGGGTTGGAGAGTAGAGTCTTCTTTTTCTAATCTGTGTGCAGGCGATGCCCAGGATGCTGACCCATGCACCATTCTTTTGGAAGGTTTCTCCAGGATGCCTTCGAAGGTCTGCCAGGGGTTTGAACCAGACTTGTGCACAGTGGGTTTCAGCTTACAGCAATTACTGATCTCTCTTCCTTTCCTGTTTTACCACTTCTCTGGCTTCCTAACATCTTGCTCTGTGTGTGTTGTGGTTTAGCTTCAGCTTTTAGGAGCACAGGGAGACATCTGTGTTTATAGATGAGATTCATTGAGAACCCAGGTCCAGCCTGAGTCGGATCGCCAGCTCTTTGTACTCTACCTCACTGTCTTTCTCATAGTCCATTGCTGCTTTGAGCTTTGAGTCTAGCTGCAGGTAATGAAAAGCCCAAGTAATGATCTCTTCAGTGCAGCCGCAACTCAGTTTTGTGGTATTGATTAGGGGGTTCAGGGATTGTCAGGACAGAGATGAGATTCTTGGAAACTTCTCTGATGGCTGCAAATGCGCAGCCAAAACTCAAGTCACCGTGTCTCTATTTCAGGAAAAGGGGCAGATAAAGATTGTGGGTCATAAGAGTGTAGAACAGCTGGGTATGCCTTCTTATCTCTCACTTTGAGGGCCTACCTGCAAACTTCATATGTATTTCACAAGTAGAACTTTCATGTGTCTATTGCAATCTACAAAAACTTTGGAAAAGCTAAGTTCTTCTGAATGACTGTTATGTGTCAAATGACACAACTGACTTAGCCAGTCCCATAGACGTGTTGAGGGTTTAACAAGTTATTTTTTAAAGGGAGTTACATGATTTCCCCCCAAACTTTCTTGATCAAAGGGAAGGCTGAAGGAGAAATGAGGTGACTGAGGGAGCAAGGCTTGTACTTCCTATGTACTTCACTACTTGGCACCATACAAGAGTGCCAGAGGATTTTTAGAAGTGCAGGTGGAGAGGACACGCAGTAGGGTTTTAACTCCAGTTTGGATTAGCTTCCTCCAGAAGTAGGGAACTCAAAATATAGATTAGGACCACTGGGGCTAATCTCTTTCCAAGGACCCCCATCTGGTCAACAGGAGAAATTCATATTCTTCCTATTAACATAACCTTAACCCTATTTCCAGCAGACTAATAACCCTGGCCTTATTATGCCTAGGGGACAACAGCTCCCTCCGCCTGGTTATGCTCCAGAGCTTCCTAACACTGACACGCTGTGATGGACAACTGGCTCTGATTGGTGTTCCCTGATCAATGGTTTCTCACTGCCCTGCCTTCCATCTTTCTGTTATGGTCTCCATCTCACCCAGGCAGTTATTAGGTTATTTAAGGAGGTGTTATTTCCACTGGCCTGTGAACGTCATGCAGTACCGTACCTTTCTTCTTATGCTTGCAACAGTCAATTAATTGATTGGGAATGGAGCAGTGATATCACCCAGGTCCCTTTTCTTCTGGAACTTGGGATGTTTTGGTCAAGTTACGAACTTAATAGTATTTGCTGAACTGAATTAGTAAGCCAAAGAAAGGTAAAAGTTTAAATATAGGAGGTCCTTGAAGACATTTGTCCTTTGTGCTCTAAGATCAGGCAGTTTAGTTCTACCATTTAATTTCACATGTGAATTTAGTTAAATTAATTCATCTCTCTCTAGGCCTTAGTATCCCCATCTATAAAATGGAATTGATAATAATATGATTATATTTAGTACTTATATGGCAGGCACTGATTCAAAAATTATATATAATTAGCTAATTTCTTATCATTGAGTTATAAGGTATAATTAATACAAGGCAAATACTTAGCATGTTGTCTGACACATGAAAAGTATCAATTTTTTTATTGAAATCTTTATTGGTACATTACATATATGCATCATGATTTCACTCTATAATGGGGATTTGTACCAGTATAAGACACAACTTAATTCTCATTTTTTCCCATAGCCCTACCCCTACCCACCCTACCACCCCCCTATATACATAAAATTTGTTTCCTTTCTTTTTTGTTATAATCTCATTATTTTTCCCCCTTCACCCTATTTTACTTTGAGTATTTTCTATTTCACAATACATAACATACAATTCTAGGACTCATTTACATCTTTATTTTCTCATACCAGAGAAAAGTTGTGATATTTACCTATCTGTGACCTATTTGTTTCACTTATGAGGATATCCTCAAGGTATGACCATTTAATATAAATGATTCAAAATTATCATTTTTTTATGGCAGAGTAACACTGCATTCTGTAGAAGAACCACAGCTTTTTTTATCCAGTCTCCAGTTGATGGACACTTGGGTTGTTTCCAAGATGTAGCAATCACAAACTGAGCTGCTATAAACATGGGTGCACATATGTCACTGTGATATGAGTCTTTTAATTCTTTTGTGTATATATCTAGCAGGGCATAATATTTGTATTAATAATTGTTATTATAGTAATTTCTCAGTTCATGCTCAAAATTGGCATTGCATCTTTTTTGCAGCATCTTGTTCTGCTGAAATTCAGGGTGGAATCATCTATCTTTGAGGTTTCCTGCACCTCTACTCATCTGTGTATTTCAACCACTCATAGCTATTTTTCTGGGTTATATGCTTCAAATTACCCTTTCATCCATGTCCTATTCCCCCGCTGAAACTATTTCCTCCGCTTCTCTTGGAGATCATCATGGCAAAAAAAAGATAAATATTCCAGGCTTTCTAGCACTCTCCAAATTCCAGAGTCTTCACGGCCTGACTGACAGTGAATCTTTTCTCTTCATATCATGACTGCCATCTGTAGATGCTGAGTTGGATAGGAGAAAGCCATTACTTTGTTGTATTACATTATCAAAATGCTGTAGAGTTTCTAAAGACCTGTCATCTACAACTTTGCACTTAGTTCTCCCTCGGTTCCAGGTGGTTCTTGTTGGAATTCTCCAGCTAGAATTGGCTCATGTGATCGAGAAGCTTCTAGTTGTCAACTTGAGTGGATTAACAGACCTAGAGAGGTGATTGGATTGGGCAGCTGCTGTATTCAGCAGTGGATTAGTCCACTGATGGCCAGAGGTGATTCTGCTGTTAGGAGGTGGGGCTTGTTGGAGGTGGTCACTGGGAGGATGCCCTTGGAGGCTGCATCTCTCATTGGCACTCTTTCCCTGTGAGCTGCTTCCCAGCAGCCATGATGTAAAGCTTACTGTGGAGTGAAGTCTCTGAAACTATGAGCCACATAACCCATTCACTTCTTTAAGTTGTGTATATTAAGCATTTTGGTCACAATGATAAGACTGACCAATAAGTCCGGTAAGCTTCAAAGCTTGTTTTGAAGGGTAGAGGACAATTGCCTTATTAATCTGGTGAATTCTTAATTTAGACCTTATAATAAGTGTTACAATGGCCTCTGTGAACAGGGGAGGTGCACTGTGTTCAGAATGAGGAGCTTCCTGAGGGAAAGGATGATGTTTTTCTGGAGCATCCTTCTAGGCTCAATCAATAAAACCTTACTCATCAAGGAAGTGAATGAATGATGGAAAGAATTTTATCATTTCATTATTTGAATAATCACAACTAAAATTATTCAAATTTGAAAGTTTAAAATTGTTTAGTTCTCAATGATTTCTCAATTGTGGTAATAACTGATTATAGATTTGGGGGCTCTCAAATCTCCCACTTTAGGGGAGTGAGTGTGTTGGGCTGGGAAGAGATGGTTTTATGTGAGGAAAATCCTTGAGTGAGGTCTTTAGAAATCTGGATGCACTTTTCAAGCTGTTCATATGAAGGATTGAAGAAGTTCATGAGTGTGAGACATGGGGGTGGATAAAAAAAGGAGATAGATGAGACCTGAGCCAAGAATCTCAGCCCACTTGTGCTGCAGGCCAGGGACAGGCCTCCTGGCTGTTCAGCTTTAGAATTCTCCCATTGTGCATTGTGAATATTTGACCTAGTTCCCAGGGCATTGTTCTAGTGGGCTGTGTTTTTGGTGAAAGGTGAGTATGGTGGGGAGAAAGTTCTAGACCCATTTCTACACTACAGGAACAGTTATATATGCCCTCTAGAAGAATGCCCACATATGGACAGTTCTGACAAGCACCCCAAAATAAGAGGGCCCAATTAAATAGATCCTGTCTCTCACCACATTTCCCAGAAAAAGGCAATTGTCTTTATTTATAAGTGCTTTTAATGTGCCACATTATTCCCAGCTTTATTTTCTTTCTGAGAACAAGAATCACTCCATCTGTAGATGACTTTTTTGTGCTATGGGGTGTTCAGGCCTCACTTTGGTGGGGAACTCTGACACTCACTGGAAAATGGACAGATGGTCCTATCTGCAGTTGCTCCTTTATCTAGAAACCACCTGTGATTGCTGGTTCTTCACAAAACTGAGGATATTCCTTACTTTTGGCTACATCCCTGAAGGTTTGTGAAAAGAGTGTGAGGTTGACCCTGATAGGAGTTTACTGGAGGACTGAGAAAGCCAGATGGGATGTTTTGGAGAATGAGGCCACAAAGTGTGGGAAAGAAGCAACTTATGTAAGATTGATGGCTGAGGATGACACTGCGTTCTCTTTCACTTTGTCTTTGTAGGAGATGATTAATCAAAGGTTCCACCAAACTGTTCTCTCTCCTGACACTCATTTTTATTCTTCTGTAGTGATCTACCAGGTCATTTTGCTCCTCTTACTTACCAAAGCTGAGTATTTGGGATCAATAGAGAAGTGGCATGAAGCAAGTGTTATTACTTCCCTTCTGTTGAGTGTGCTATCTTGGTTTTCCTAGGTGGGCCTTTTCTTTCTTGAGCTATTGATTAGTTGCCTTTGTCACAGGCTCAGTGATTTGGGTTTTCCTGCCACTGAAAAGGTAAAAAAGAGCTGGTGATGGGAGCCCTTTTCAGAGCCCCTTGGAGTTATCCCCTGAGTTCATTGTTCTTATGTTCCAGTATTTTTGTTTACATTTATAAAAACATGAAGACATATAGAGTTCATCATTAAACTACCTACACCTGCTGTGAAAGCTCATTTCTAGTGAAAATAGTCATGGTATAAATTGGCACCATATATAGTTTAAGGAAACAAATTATTGAAAGTTCTCACTATTAACTTTTGTTATTGCTGTGTGGAGAACATTTGAAGAGCTCAACAAGTCTTCCTGTGTATCTTTCTTCCTACCCATCTTTCTACACAGAGGCTCTCTCTTGATTTATGTGTAACTTCTAAACCTGAACTGCCTCCATGTGTTGGAGGATTTTGAATACATGCTTCTCACTCTTTGGGTCTCAGAAGAATTTTTCTTTTCAGTTTACTTCCTTAACTCAAACGTAGTCACTAGTGGGCCATTTTGGATTTTACTTTGCCATCATACAGTGGTAGAGAGATGAGATTTCTTGTTCTTTTTATAACTGTTACCTCAATACTTAAAATGGCTTCTGAAGTTTATTGAGATGCCGAGGGTCAGAAATATGAGCTCAGGTTTTTGTTAGGCATGACCTCTTGACCCAGGAGAGCAGCTGGTGTGATTCTTATAGCTGCCTTCAGCCTGTGGAGCCTTTTACCCAGAGGAGCTCCCTTTGATGGCCTTCTCTGAAAGAAGGCTCCTCTGAATGGATTTCTTTCTGAGATTCTGCTAAGACTGGTGGAGAAAGTGATAAGGAGAAGGCAAACAGAAAGCTGAAGGATGAGTTTTAAAGAACAACAACAACAGTGAAGAAAACTGCTTTGAAAAGAAGTGAACTCCTGAACTTTATTGGTTTTCCTGCCACATCTGGAGTAAAGATGGAGAACACAGCTCCCTACCCATAAGACAAACTCTTCTGGATTGTGGGAGAAGCTGTTTCCCTAATGGTGACTTTTTGGCAGAGGAGAGGTCACCACTATGGGTCACCCTGTGGGTGTGGCCCATAGTTGATACAAGTCAGGAGTCACCAAGTGAACTCCAGTTAACCAGAAACTTGAAATCCTCTTCCCCACCCCCTCTCAGTTTTAATCACATGGCCCCTGAAGCACTCACTTGCTGATCACATTATGCTGAGTTAATCTGCTTCCCCTGGCTAAAGAGCTCCTCAGAGATAAAGACTTTTTATTTGCTCCAGAATCCCCAGGGCCTGGCCTAATGTAGGACTCAAATAAATATTGTTCAACTGCTTTCATTACGTCGTGCACCCGCCACCTCTGAGCACTCTCATGTGGTGTTAATTCTCTCCCTCCCCTGCTCCATGAGAACTTAGGAGGCTGGGAACTATTCCTTGCTGTCTTCGTGTTGCCAGAACCTCGAGGACTGCCCAGGACTGGGAGCTGCCATCCATGTTTGCAGAGTATACATGAGCTGTCGACTCTCTGCGCAGCAGCCTTGCCTCTGAACAGTCTCTCCACTCACTGGGCCTGCGCAGTTGCCTCGACTGTTATCAAAAATACTACAAAATGTTGGAATTTAGGCAGCGATTCTATTCCTAGTAGAGTAAACAAATGAGATAATGAATAGAAGGCCTGGTTCTAGTTCTTTACTATGTGCCCTTGGGTAAGGCATAGAATATGATGAAAACAATGCCTGTCATATCCACGTAAAATAACTTTTGTTTTATTTTTGAGAATTAATTTATTTTTAATAATGTCAGAATTTCCCATTTATTAAGTAAGTGCAGGGAAAAACCAGAAGGGTAAGGAAAAAGCAGACTCTGCAGGGTAAGTTTGGGCCAAATAAAAGTAGGAAAAAGGAAGGAAAAATAAAAATACATTCTACGGGATAGGACTGGCTATCCTGAAAAGGAATGACAGTGTTTTTTATGTTTTATTTTTAATAACTTTAAAATACAAAGCTATTTTGCATGTTCATGAGAAATAATCTGGGTTTTACAGTGTGTTTTTTCTTATTATATTTATTGTTTAAAGTGTTCAGTTGAGGCCATGTCTTTTGCTTCCTGGATTTATAAGAGTGAGACCGTGGCCCTGTGTAATGCTTTCTGGGAACCTGTCCACCTTACACATGTGGTCTGTTATTGTCCCAGCTCTTCAAATTGCTTCATGAAGTCTCTGCTTTCCTGGTGCAATACTTTAAAACCGTTTCTTTCTCTTACAGCCAAGCCATGGCAGAGTGTGGCCTTTGTCTAGAACTCTGAGGAAGGAAGTTCAACGTGATGGCAGGGGAGCGGCATCTCTGAACAACCCAGCATTACCTGGCAGGAGGTCAGTGATATGACAGCCCAAAGACACTGGATGTGTGTTTGTTTATTCTTGGTTTCTAGGCTTCAATGGGGGTTATTATCTCATAGTTTCCTGTTGGCCTGCCTTGGTCTCACATCAATTCTGTCTGATGCCAGTACCGTCTAGGTCTGTTTAGACACACAGTATGTGGTTGGAACCCCACAATTTCCTGAAAGCATTTGCTTGACCTGGCAGGGCCAGCCTTCTCTGTTTTAGTGAAACAGCCTAGCAGGACACCAGAGTTAGAGGCCTCTGGACCTCAGCCACATTGTAGGTGGGAAATGGAATCCAGTCTTGTTGATGCTTCATCCCTGCCTTCTTTTGCTTGAGAATCTGTCTCTGTTTGGCTGAGCACTGAGGGGTGGCTGGTTGCTTGCCTTCCCAGTTGTGCATGGAAATTTCAAATCGGTTGCCATGTGTGCTTTTGTAATGAGCAGACTCCAGAAAATCCACTTTGTACTCCCTGTGGCTTATGATGAAGTCCATGGGTGGTTGGACGGGGATTTAGGAGAATCTGGAGTTCAGCTTGGAGAAGGCCTGATTAGGATATTAATCTGGATTTCCTGTCCTGGAAGGCCAAGAATGGGAAGCTTAGAACACAGCCTGTGTTTGGATTTAAATGCTAAACAGGTGCTGCGCCTCAGTACCTCAGCTGCTCTGGGACAACATCCAAAAAAGTAGCCATTAAATGAGGTTGCATAGATGGTGCTTCCCATCTTTTGGGGGTCACAGACCTCTTTAGGAAAATGAGTAAAGGTTATGGTCCAGGTTCCAAAGAACATGGATTGACATGCTCAACACTTAGTGCTAGAGGCTTATTTCCTTCCCTATCAATTAACCAAAGTGTCTATGGTAATTATATCTTGCATGCAAAACGATCACACAGTCATTTTCCTGATCTTTTGTTGGCCATGTCTGTACCCTTAGTCTTGGTAGAGTACCAAAGCCAAATGCTTATCAGATTCAGGAAGCACCCGGTTACTCTGCACTAAGGAAAATTTAATATGGCTATAAACATTTTACATGGATCTTTACTACTGTTACCAAGTTTCACATTACTGTGCACCGGGAGATCCGGACTGTGCAGCTGGGTGACAGATGGATGGGAAGGAACAGGAAAGGACCATTAGGAGTTTAGTGTGTTTGAAAGACCAGCACTGAAATCAGACAGCTCAGAGCTTTGTCCTTGTTTTGCCTCATAAGTGACCTGAACTTTTGGAAAAGTTGATTTCCTCATCGGCAAGATGGATCAACACAGGGGGAACCATAACAAAATGTACATTTACTAAGCAGTGTGTGTAGTACTTCCCTGTGTGTCCCACTGGGGTGTGCGTGTGGGGCTGTGACATGTATGGTGTTTGTTATGCCAGTTCTGGTGTTAGGCTTGGTACATGGGCTTTGTGCAGTCCTTCACCAGTTCTTTCTTCCTCACTTGAATTTCCTAGTTTCATCTTTCAATGAAGAGAAAATGCTGTGTTCCCTTTCCAGAGAGGATGCTTTGGATCTCCAGGGACCAGGCACACTGGGAGTCAGTGGACATGGACATGTGGCTCCATCCCTCTTTTTTTCCCTGGTGGTTGCTGTGATTGACCTTCTGTCTGTAGAGGAGGAAGCTGGTAGTGCTCAAATGTTTGGTATCACAGGAACTGGTGAAAGCAATACACCTATGTCAGGGCTCACTTTTGGCCTTACTGTCTTCATGTCCATCAACTGAACTCCAGGTAAAAGTGAATACTTTGATTATTCTCTCTATACATCCCTAGTATGTAATAGTAGAGGCTTCTGTGTCATCCAGAAGGAGATATATAAAGGTCAGCTTATCTATCAATCAATCTATCATCTCTATCTATCTATCCTTATTTTTTCTTGTGGTTTTGAGATATGCTGGGCAAGTTCTTTTACACTGAACTACAGCCCTACTTTCTTCTCACTAAGATTTACATCTCCTTAAATTTGTATTCATTTGTTCATCTCACCATTATGTGTCAGTCCACCTACATTTACTATATTCAAGGGACTGTGAGGACTACAGAGTTCTAAGTGCCATAGTTGTCTTGTGTTAATTTCTTAGATTTTGGAGCTTGACAGCATTACAGTTTTGCTTTTCATTTGCCAACTGAGAAGGTTTCAGTAGGTTGCTTATTTGTTGAACCCCTAGTTTCCTCATCAGAAAAATAGAGATAAGAATATTCTTCTGAAGACCGGGGATTTAGCTCAGTGGTTCTGGTGCCTGCCTTGCAAGCACAGGTTCTGAGTTTGATCCCTGGTACCAAAAACAAAAACAAAAACAAACAAAGAAAAAAAGCAGTTAATGTTCAGCCAAGTGAGAAAACAGAGATTTGACTCTTTGAAAGTATGGGAAGATATTAGTGTTCAGAGAAAGAAAACACAGGAGAGGGTCTTTCTTCAGCTGAAAACCATTTGCCATGGTATAATTATTGTTGTTGGAGGGGGAGTCCTAATTGTTATAACAAATATTTTCCATTTTTTTATTATCAGGTTAATTTCAGATATACTTTTTACTCAAGTATCTTTGCAGCAATTCTAAAAGGATGTCTATGGAATTATTTATTAACATCTGAAAGCATAGATGAGAGAGATGACAGAAAAAGGAACCACGTGAACTGACCAAGTGCAGGACATGGCATCCTGGAGTGTGATTGGGAGGGCCTCGTGTTGCTGT
>PVIR01020869.1:0-30110 GCA_004026965.1 Petromus typicus | reverse complement strand
TCCTCCTCCTCCTCCTCTTCTTCTCCTCCTCCTTCTTCCTGGTCTTCTTCTTCATCTCCTTCTTGTCTTCAAAGAAAGAAAACTTATGGATAAAATCATTAGACCCTACCATAGTTTCTGACGTGGAATAATGCTCTACGTTGTTTGGTGTGCAATTTTCAAAACCAGTTTCCTTTAACTGAAATCTATGCGAGCGTGGAGCGAGCCCGGAGATGCGCCTGACCTGCGCAGACTCGGTCTAACAGTCTGGTGACACTTTCGTGGTCAGACAGCGGGGTCTCAAAGCAGAAGGATTTACTCCCAACAGCTTTCTAGGCCTAGTTGCCATGCTGGGAAATAATAATCCTTTCAGGTGTTAAACGGCCCTCTACCTTAGTATCAGGAATTCCTGAGTCCTTTTATATAGACTCTGAAAAATTAAGCGCTAACAATACTACGTAAAATGAAATTACCATGGCCAAGGATTTAGCTCAGTGGTTCCGGTGCCTGTCTTGCAAGCTCAAGGACCAGGTTCTATCCCCCGGTACCACATACAATACTGGGTGTGGAGACTCACGCCCAGCAGCAACCAGTACCATATAACACAGTGCCGGGTGTGGTGGCTCACGCCTGTAATCCCAGCACTTGGGAGGCAGAGGCAGGAGGACTGCTGTGATGTGAGTTGGAGGCTGAGCTCAGGGCCAGCCTGAACTACAAAGCAAGACCCTGTCTCAAAAAACCTAAAAAAAAAAAAAATTATCATTAAGAAAAAAAATCTGAAAGCAGATCACAAAATCTGCATTTTATTTTCAGAACTGCAAACATGTATATGCGCTGAGCAAGGGGATACTTGTTGATATTTCTCAACAATCAGCAAAATATATACTTTAATATGGAAAGAGCCAGTTATAAAATGAAGCAAAAGAATGAAAATTCAATTGCTCACAAATCAGCCAGAGATTTAGCTTGGTGGTACCGCTCCTACCCTGCAAGCACAAGAGTCTGAGCTCCATCCACAGTACTTCCAAAAACCACAACAAATCAGATGAAACGGCACACAGAAGCCTTGCTTTGTAAAGGAGGTCATTTCTGGTCTTGATGGGGCAGCACAAAAGGAGGTAAGGCGTTGGAGGGAGGGAGGGGCTTCCTGCGCTGGGAGAGACAGGCTGGGGGCAGCGAAGGCAGCAAGCCGGTGTGGGCCCAGCCGGCGCCTGCACCGAGGAGGGCGCGGCTGGTACGGTTAATCCGCGCATCCGGGGAATGTGCCTAAGTCAGCCCGCGCGCGGGGGCACAGCAGGGAGCCGGAGCTCCGCTAGCACGACCGACTGGCGAAGGGGGAGGCCAGAGTCCAGCTGGAGCGCAACCCAGCCCATCGGATCACGGCAGGGGCAGTCGGCCACAGTCCACGCGGCAGGCTGGGGACAGCGGCTCCTGTGGCCCGCCAGGTACCGGGGCCTGCTGCCTTCTACGGGACCTGGTCCCCGGGCGAGACCCCCCTTGCCGAGTTGAGCTTCCAGATTCAGTCAGAGGAAGCAGACCGGAGTCAGGGTTGTGCCCTACAGCAGTGTGGCCGGAGGGAGAAGGGAGCTTGGCAGAACAGGAGAGAAGACAGAAAAAATACACTAGGAGATAGGCGGGGAGCGCTAGGAAAAGCAGCCAGCTGGTTTCCTGGGCTCCTGTGCAATTAGCAGAGTTCTGTGTCTCTCCCCTGGGAACCACCGAGGAGTTTGAGGCCCGGGCTGCTCCACTACAGAGGGAACTCCGAGTCTTCCTGCTTTCAGTTGAGGCACTGATGAGATAAATTCTTCCCCAAACTTCCTTATCAGCATCAGAATTACACGGGGCCCTTAAAAAAAAAAAAAGATTCCTGGGCCCTGCTGCAGACCTGGCAGATCAGAACTCTGGGGAAAAGGAGGTGCAAAAATCCACAGCCCATATAAAGGCTGGTTTCCGGGTCACAGTTCTAGAGACCTCCAGGCAGTTCCCGTGGCCACGCCCTCCAAGAACATAACCACGCCCCCTGAGGACATGACCACGCCCTCTGAGGACAAGGCCCCACTTCCCAAATCATGTCAAGTGACACAAACAGCATACCGAGCTGGGGCTCTTTCTTCCTAAATAAACGTACTTACTGCCGTGTCTGACCCTTTGGGTACAGTAACAAATACCACAGACCAGGTGGATTACAAACTACCGAAATTGTTTCTTACAAGCTTGGAAATTCACCAGTAAAGTTCCAGCAAAGCCGGAAGCGGCACCTTCTCAGCTGTCCTCCCATGCTGGAAGGCAGGAAAGCTCTCTCCGGCCTCCCTCCTGAGGTCACTGGGCCCAATCTGAGGGCTTCACCCTTGTGATGGACGAAACACCTTCCCAAGGTCCCCTCTGCTATCTGCCATCCTGGGGACTGGATTTCAATATAAGACTTTGGGGGGGCGGGGATTTAAGTCAAATGGTTCTGGCACCTGCCTTGCAAACACAAGGTCCGGGTTCGATTCCGGTAACTACATATAACAATGCTGGGCATGGTGACTCACACCTGTAATCCCAGCACTCAGGAGGCAGAGGCAAAAGGATTGCTGAGTTCGGGCTGAGGTCAGGACCAGCTTGAACTACAAAGAGAGACCCTGTCTCAAAAAAAAAAAAAGAATTTAGGGGACATAAGCATTCAGTCCACTGAGGACAAGGGCAGCCAAGAAGAAGTGATCTTGGTGTCAGGAGTGGGGGAAGACACACACATACGAACTCAATACACCATTACAGGAGGCGCAGGAAAGACATGAGATAAATCCTGAGGACTGGCTGGTGCCAGCTATCTCCACGTTTCCATCCCCACAATGCTCCTACACAACGTGATGAATTTAAATAAAAAGCTAAATATCCATAAATGAAAGAGGCTGGAAGCACCTGTCTAAAGTCAAGCAGCTCGTCATGAGAGTCCAGACACAAACCTGGGTCTTCCCAACCCCGAGGCTGCGCGTCAAGCCCCTGGGTGTCCAGCTTTAATCTCTCCATCCGTCGTAAGTACTACGGTGCTCTAGCCAGCAGCAAAGAGCAGCAGTCACATCCTCTTCGATCCCCGCTGGATGTGGCAGCCACGCACAGACGTCTTCCTCCACAGTCTGCTCAAGCCCATTCCGATGGGTCGCGCGGAGGAATTCAGCCCCTCTGCAGTCCTGAGGCAGCCAGATCCCACAGCACATCCTCTTGTTCCTCCACTACCTTCATTCAGAAGCACCACGAACCAGGCTTTGTCCACGGGCATCGGTCCAGACCCCTCTTGCCTGGCCGCCCATCCCTGCCCCGCTCACCAGAAGCCCTGCCAGGAATCTGCTTACCCAGACGCAGCCAAGCCCCTACCAGGGCAATGAACTTGGTCACAGCCAAACACACCTGTTGTTAACGCCATCTCTTGACCACATGCCTGGACTCAGTGCTAAGATTTCACACTGCCAGACACCCTCAACTGGTGCCAGACGGGGCTGACTTGCAGAACCAGGGCCAGGCTGCTACCTTCTTGGGTCCAGGGTATTTGCTAACAACAGAACATCACCTATCAGATGGCCGAAAATCTATGTCATCACAACTATGGGGCTAGGAGACCAAGATGTTAGCAAGTTGGTGTTTCCTGAGCTCTCTCTCATTTTGGTTTTTTGCTTATTTTAGAGCCAGGGTCACCCTGTGTAGCTCAGGCTGGCCTTGACCTTGCAGTCCTCCTTCCTCAGCCTCCTGAGTGCTGGCAATTTAGGCTGGGCCAGCACGCTGAGGTCTGACACTTGGCTTGCACATGGTCCCCTTGTGACCTCAGAGTCCTTCCTGCATGAAGGCACTTCCCTGGCGGAAGATGCACCCTCATGACATTTAACACCCCCACATACCTTTCTAAAGTCCTGTCTCTGATATGTAGTCACAGTCTAAGGCTGTCCAGCAGTTGAGAATTCAACATCTGACCCTGAAGAGGACACCCTTTAGTCCATGAGACCAAGCATCTGGATCACACATACACTTCCTCCAACAAGACTAACTTCACCTTCAAGGTTAACTGGCCCTGTGTTGTGCTCTGTCCGGACACCCCACAATGCTCAGGACCCATCCTGCCCCTCCCAAACTCCCCTTGCAAAAGCAAATATTCTGTCTAGCTGCTACACTGGGCCGACAGAAGACTGAGACTGGAATAAACCGAACAAGCCCAAGAAACTGTGTGGTCAGAATGGTTTCCTCGACATCAGAGAGGCCATCACATAATGGCTACCACAGTGCCGTGACCTATTTAAGAGTTAGACAGTAAATTTTATGGTCCCTCTGCTTTATGTCCAGACGAACACATGACACAGAAGCACACTCTGAAGTGGTTTCCAAAGCCCAAAGCATAAAATACACTGAACGTAATTGTGTCATCCTAGTGGGCCACTCATTTGAAGTCTAAGATGTCATCATCTGTCAGCACAGAGAAGCAGCACTGCTGGGTGGGGCCAACTTGACCACACCACTTATAAATACTGTACTTGGTCTACATCCGGGTACTCTCACAGACATCCCTGAACATCTGACAGGCTCCATCCGGTGGCCATCTGGTTTTTTTTGGTCTCATTTGATGCCAAAATGATCAAGAAATCGTATAAAAGCCAGATCTAGTAAGAGACCTGTGTCTTCACACTTTCCATGACATGGTCAGGGTATAGACTCATGATGACCTTGGGCATCTGTCCCTGTGAAAGGTAGCCTTGGGAAAGGGAACTCAAAGCTGAAGGTTATAATCCCAGTTGGTGCAGCCGTCCTGACCGAGAGAAGGTGGGAGTTAAAGAGCTGCAGGACCCATCTTTCCAGCAGCAGCTGGCATGGTGCCCAACCATGGCCCCTCAGTCACAGCGTGTGGGAGTATGATGCTGTGACTGCCTGTCATTCTGGGATCAAACCTGAGGCATAAAAGGCACTCATTAATACTAAATATCAGGAATAGCCACTCTGGGCCTGGTGCCAATGGCCACATTCCAGCTGGACTCAGACTGACAGTGTTATGTCAGCCCAGGTGGGAAAACACCTTGTGTTTCTTTTCCATGGCTCATATTAAAAAAGAAGACAGAGAGAGAAACACACAGATTGTATGTAAACCCAGGGCAGGAGGATGAATTGGTAGTTGCTCCTGGACCCAGTCTGGAAAGTTCCCTGGACTCAGTGGTTCTAGAACATTCTAGAGTAATCCTGGCGCCACAATGAACTCTTTGGATGGCTCACAGTTCCGCAAGGTCCCAGCTGATGGCTGTCGGCTGGAGCTGAGCTGTCTGTCAGGGCCTCACACTACTCTTTGAGGGGTGACAGCATTACCCAGATTTTTGTTCTTTTATAAATGAGGAGAATCATGGCTCAGAAAAATGAAGTCATTGGCTTTAGGTTCATCTAGTTAGAAGCTAGTTCACCTCTTTCCAGAAATCCCAAACACACACACACACACACACACACACACACACGTATGTCTGCCTCCATGAACATTTATTGTATTATACATTCTATTATACCTAAATCCAATCCATAGAGCTTAAGTATCTGTTATGACATAAAATAAACATTAAAAAAAATAAGGAAATTGGGCAAAGGGAGACTAGACCAAGGAAAAAATAATTCAGGTTGAGGCACAGCCTACAGGAACTCAAACCGAGCTGAGACCCGAGAGAGCCACCAAGCCGCTTCAGAAATGGCACCGTCTGGGTAAGAACCAATAGTACTTCATCCCTGGGGAATCTTTCTTAGTTTGCTTATTTGTTTGATGTGGGTTCTGCAGAATGAACACAGGGCCTTCACACTGAGCTACATCCCCACACTGAGTGTCCCCACACTCAGACTACGCTGAGTCAAGGTCCTGCTAAGTCGCTAAACTGCCGGGTTAAACTTGAACTTGTGATCCTCCTGCCTCTGCCCAGTGTGTACCCCAGCACCAGCGAGGGGTGCTTCTCCAGGGGACAAGACAGACACAGGTACACGCCCCATGCCTCTAGTATGTAAAATCAATCGATGCAGCCCAGCGAGCCTATCAAACAAATGAATGTTGTCAACACCAGGCTAAGCTCACTCTGAGCACGATGGCCAGAATAAAAGTGAATCTCTGAATATGTCTGTTTGTAATACTTTCCACTGTCCCCCCAAAACTCGGCTATAAAATAGGAGGAAGAGAAAGAGTGATAAGTGTTGTGGGAGGGAACAAAGCCTCCCCCTCTGACACAAGCTCTTTAAAGACTCACGCCGGTGTTCTTGAAATGCCACCTCTCGACAGCTCTGCACGCTCCACTCTGCGCACACCGGTGCCACACACGTGCCCAACACATGTACAAACAGCCAGCAACTCTCTCTAATTAAGCGAAGAAGACCGAGCCGTCCTCCTAGGGCTCAGCCAAGCTAGTCTACGTGGTTCCACTGGGCCTGGGCCCCAGGCTGCTCTCGGCAATACAGACAGTGCCCAGGGGACAGGCGGGACGTCAGAGACCCAGGGAGACAGCTCCTCATTAGCTCTGTACACGAGCACCTTTGCTGCAGTGCTTCTATCACTCGGCAGGACACACGAGCCCTAAAAACAAGCATCTCAGCTCAAACAGAAATGACTGCAGCTCAGGCAGTACCAGGCCCGGGAGCAGCCCTGCGCCCGCCCTTCTCAAAGCTCACGGATGGCAGAGAAGCAGGGAAAGAGGCAAAGCTACGCCCACACCTAACCACAGAAAAGACGCAGCTGAGCAGATCTTGTATCAAAACTATAATGTGATAAAACTATAAACGGTGCAAGGTGAAATAAATCAAGTGTGCAAGGTATGATAAAACTAAAAAGTGCGCTAGGTGTAATAAAACTATAAAGAGTGATAAAATTAAGGTGTGATTTAAAAAACCTATAGCGTGTGAATGTTTAACTTTTTAAAAATAGCTATAGTATAAAACACATGGCCAGGTGTAGTGGCACACGCCTGTAATCGCAGCACTCATGAGGCTGAGGCAGGAGGATCACAAGTTACACAGTGAGTTCAAGGCCAGCCAGGATGCACAGTAAGACCCCGTCTCAAAAATACCAAAGAAATTTAAAATTTAAAAAACAACAATAAAAGCCCCCATATTGTCATGACTTATTTATCCCATCATTCTCGTCCCTTTGAGAAGCACTTCTGGAAGGCCTCTCCCATGAGTCTCTCTAGCTGCGCTCTCATGGCTGCCTTGATGTCTCAAATCATTTCAAAATGTTTCCCTGTCATCGTCATTCGACTCTGGGGAGGAACCAAAAGTCCCTGATGCAAAATTCCGTGAAGAACATGGATGAGGACCCATGCAGTGTTTCCGTGAGCATGCCTTTCTGTTGGATGGCAGTTGGCAGCAGGATCACTGTATGTCTGTTTTTATTTTTATCAGCCCATGTTCGCAGTACATGGTGATTATATTCCTCACGGGGAGTCAGCACTCGCACATAAAACATCTTCATTCTCCACTTCCTCTTCCTCTCCCTCACTGTATATTTTTATTTCACTTTGTAAAGATAGTCATGGAAGACGATTTCCAGAACTGCTTCAAGAAGTAGCCAGGACAATGGGACAAGTGTGTTCAAAGCCAGGAGGAGGATGGGGGGAGGGGCCACGGCATCATGTATTTACTGTAATAAATTTTTAAAATTTAAACATTCACTGTTTATTTTGGTCACCCCTCCTAACCCTCCATGTAGTTGATTACATCAGAACTTTAAATCTATACATCCAAAAGGAATTGGCCACTTCCAAGAAGTTTAATCAGCTTCTCTGACAAAAGGCATTCGCTCTGGAAGGCTTGGCAAAGGCACAGCTGTGAGTTCCTGACACAGAACCCAGGCACGGGGGTCAACGCGGCAGCCACTCAGCAAGGAAACCCAACCCAGACTCCGGCAGCCGGAACTCAAACTGGGCCCCGGGGCTCCCCGAGTGCGGTTCCTGCTCATCCCTCCAGGTTCCCACTGGATGGTCATTTGCCTGCTCATTCCTTTCCCAGCCCCAACTGCGAGCTGCCCTCCCCCTGGCCCTCCGCCCTGCCTGTCAACTGCAGTGCTCAGCAAGGACCTGTCTGTGGGGCTCACTCAGTATCTGTACAGTGAACGACTGACTAAGGTCATTCATCACCTATGCGTGTAATCAACATAACTCCTCAGTACGAATTCTCCAGATCACACTCTCATGACAACAATGGCTTGAGTAATCAGAAAGGGCTCAGGGGTGTGAGAGTTTGCATCTATTCTGAAGACACCTGGGAGCCATGGGCAACAGGCTTGAGCCTCTGGTCCAACCCACCATGTTTGTTTCCTGTTGAGAATAACAACGGCATTGATCGGGTAAGTTATAAAAAACGGTATATTTGTACTCATAACTTCGTGTACAGTCAGAGGTTGAAAGGCTGTATCTGGTGGTGGCCCCCTGCCTGGCACAGTCTCAAAGTGGACTACGGGGAGACCAAATGTGAGCCAGCCAGTCTTGGACTGACTGGCTGTGTTGACGACAGGGTGCAAGGGTGACCTAAAATCTTGTTGTATAGGCTATAAGGTAACCTCACTATGTATCCTAGGCTGGCCTCAAACTCACAGCAACCCTCCTGCCTGAGCTTCCCAAGTGCTAGGCTTCCGGATGTACACCACCACACTTGACCCCAAAAATTCTCTAACTGAAATTCAAAAAGTATGCCAAGAAGATCCGTATTCGTGAAGAAACAGATGAAATAAGTCTGCTTACTGTCAATACCCCAGGGCACGCCCAGGCAGGAGACAGACCCAACTGTAGGAGGACTGTCACACACAGTGTCTCACCTGCAGCTTGGGAATCATTTCCTCCACCTGCAGAGGCACATGGAGTTTGTGCAAATCACAAACACTTGACCCTCAGACACAAGTCCACCACTCCCCACCTGCCCCCTGGCCCAGAACCTGTGTTGCTTTTGCCTTTGTCCTCATATTCTGGTTTTGTTTCACAGCAAAGTTCTGAATTCTAAGGCACATTCCACAGGAGAGTGCATGCATATGTTTTTGCAGATACCTTGTGATACTTGCTAGAGCAAGGAAAGAGCTTAAAGAGAAGAGGCCAGCCCCTCTGTGGAGAGGTTTCACTCCATCATCACGAAAACTAACCAGAGTCAGAGGCCATGTCTGCTTCACTAAGTCTTGGTGTGGCTTCAGAGAGCATCATCCACATCCTGTCGTCAGGGCCATGTGAGCGCATTTCCTTTACGGGGTCCCTGCCGGTAGAAAGGTTCTCAAACAGGCTCAGCCTCAGCTTTCAGAGAAGGCTGCGCTCCCTGAACTGACCCCTGTGTGGCGCAGCTGTGGTAGGAAGCCAGCTGTCATTCCATCCTGGAGAAGGGACAGTGATCTATCCTCTTGGGGGAAGCAGGGAGTGGTGCCCGAGTCCTCGGTGGAACCTGAGACCCACAGCTTTGGACAGCCCTGGTGGACGTGGGAACATCTGTCCATATGCTGCCTCCAGACCCTCAGGAGGCTCCCAGCGGTGTGTCTGGATCCACAGGACCAAGTTCCCGCACTGACCTACAAAATGCGCTTAGCGATCCTTGGGCGTGCCCGGGTAATTCTTACTCTGCTCTCTGCGTTACATCACACTGGCTGTTTCAATACCAGGCAGCAGGGAGTTTACCAAAGAGGTCAGGAGCCTCTGACGCGGGTCATGTTGTCACCAATTCAACACCGTGGGTCATCAGGACTTCATTTCTTAATCTAGAATATGAAGTGGCGAAACCAGAACAAAAGCTTCCCTCTGCTTTTGTCTCGTCAATGGATGTTTTCTTTGGACAGGGCTTAGTGGCCAACAAAACAACCTGGTTTTCTAGGTCAGAGCTCGGAACCCGGATCTCCCAGCACGCACCTGAAGTACTGACTCGGGTCAGTGCGTACAAGAGCCGTGGGCTCAGGGGCAAGGGTGACTGATTCCCTCCTCCCTGCTCGGCTGAAATCACTCATTTCGGGCACGTTTCCTCCAGGACTGCACAGACTGGCAGAACACAAGAAAAACTGCCAGGGTGGCTTTTGGCTGAGGGGAAAACTGGCACCGAAATAGCAAAGAGCTTCAAACCCAGCCTCACATGTAAGCACCCATGATATTCCTTCAACTCACTGCGTCCTGGTCGATGACAGAGTATGATACTATGTTGAACACTATGTTACCAAGACTGGGACACTAATCTCTGCCCCGGGCTCACTTAGGCAAAGTGCCCTGAACCACCACCAGGTACATCCCATCACTACCCAGTCAACATGGCAAACCCTCAGGACCCAGCCCAGGCAGCCTCTAGGCTGCCTCTAGGGGGCGCCGCTCAGGATGCTGGTAGATTCCAGCCACACAGAGAAGGCCCTAAAAGTTGCATACCAGATTGTGTTTCAGCAAATGTTTTGGAAGCACAAAGGGCAAAAAATAATTCCAGAATCTGGGCCTAAAGATCCGTGGTTTTAAATGATAACATGAGAGCTGCTTCTATCTCTAAGTACCAGAACGCACAGTCAAGAGTTGGATCAACTACAGAGAAATGTGCCTCCGCCATGTGCTGCCTAAAGAATGCTGAATGAGTAGGCGGCAGATTGCTGCTCCGGGGCAGAGCAACCAGCAAGCAGTCAAGGGCAGCCCTGTGGCCAAGCCACCGACCTGTAAACCAGCCCAACTACCCAGGACAGTGAGCCTGGGCACGCCTCACGACTCCCCTGGGCCCGCATGTCTCTGTACATCGGCAGAGTGTGAACCCGAGCAGCGACCTCACCTCCTCATCCACTGCCACACACAATACACAGAGCGAGTGACACGGCTGGTGAGCTACCGAAAGTTCTGGCGCAGGACGAGCATGTACGTGGTGGCTGTGAATCCGTTATTATTGCTGGCCTATCAGTGTCTTCACTGTTAGAGCCAAACTCTTGACTGCTCTAACCTTATAGGCATAAAAGCATGTCTTTGCAGGACTGTGAGTCCCTTCAGGGAGCCCTGCGCTCCTCACACAAGGCTTTCTAGACCAGGCTAGGCCTCAGCCTCAGCAGGCCATCAGCCATGATTCCAGAGCCCTGCGCAGAAGGCCACTTTCAACCCACACTGCCCTGTGGCCTCTCCCACACACAGAGGACCTTGGACAACTCCTTGTGGGGAACCTGAAGGATCCCAAGAGACTTCTTCCTCACATTCACTCTCCAGACGCCAAAATTTCTTCCCATGCTCCTTCTCACTGCCCCTGAGCATTTCTGTAGCAGACCCCTGGTGTAGCCTCACAGGTTATCTATGGCCCCTCTCTTTGTTGCTCCAGAGTTGAAAGGGTCCCTCCTCGGACTGCTGAGGATTTTCTGGGTATAGGTCACCCCCTCTCCACCTCACCTACTGCTCCTGCTGGTACAAGGAACTCCTTGTGTGAGGCACAGGGAGCTACTCCAACCATAGCCTGGACCCCTGACCCTGCCCACCCCGAAGACTTTGCCTTGCTCCATGCTGGATGCCCTTCACAGCCGTCATTTTTAGTACATCATCTCCTGCTCCACCTTTCCCCCTCCTACCTCACTTCCCCATACTGGTGCCTAGTGGCAGTTACACTGGATTGTGGGTGCTTTTGCTTGCATATGTCAACTAGATTGTCTTGGAGTCTCTGCAAGGACTTGAAAAACACAGTCCTGAGTGGATTATGGAAGTCTATAATCTTGGGGCCTATATCTTGCCCCTGGCCCATTCTTTCCTGGCACTGTGTCCCTCTTCTACTTCCTGCCATCATGAACTAGGCCTCCCTACTTGTTTTGCCACAGACTTTGGCAATAATGTCTTTGCCTGGGATCCAGCCAACGATGGATTGGATCTCCCAGACAGGGACTGAGTTAAACCCCTTCTTCCTTTAAACTGAGGGGTTGGGCATCAGTAGTAGGAAATCCAACTAATACCTTCAAGCCCTGCCCCACTGGGTTGACCCAATAATCTGGCCAACTTCCTCTGAGCCTGTAGGAGCAGGCGACACATATCTTCTTCCTCTAGGCTTTCGCGCCCACCAGGCACCCTGACTTCCCTGACAGACTCTGGCACAGCACCAATGAGAACATTCTGGAAGGGGCTGGGCCAGTGGATCTCAATCGCCACTCTGACTGGAGTAAGGGACGGCTGGAGAGGCGATGGATCACAGTGTGCTGCACCCTCAATAGCCTAGTCTACTTCTGCTCACGGCTGACTGCTGTCAGGAGGCCCCAGTGGAGGACACGGGTCCCCGCGCTGCCTCTAGAAGGTACCTTTCCCTGGTCATCTTTCCCGCTGCCCTGCTTCCGGGCCACCGTGAACTAAGCAGTTTGTGCTGCCACCCTGTCCACCATGATGCTTGGGCTTTAGGGCCAGCTGAGCACGAAATGCCTCTCTGATAAGCTGTAGGGGCTGGGAAGGCTGACTAACAAAGGCTCTTTCACTGGAGTATCTTCCCCAGATGGTGAACCAGACAAGGGAGGAAGCCGTGTATCTCTGGTGTCTAATGGTGACTCTTCTCGGCAATGTCTTCAGGGAGTTCATGGCACCCTTCAGGCATCCAAAACAGCAGAATGAACCTTCCCGAGCAAATGCTACCTAAGGACCTCTGCCCCACAGGACCGGCCACTGCACGTTTCTCGGGTTCTCCACCAGGTTGCACCTGCCACCTCACCCTCGCCACTCCCTAAGCCTTTAAAGGCTGAAACCCACAGATGTTGGTGTGGGCAGGGCTGTAAGAGGGGCGGGGACTATCCTGCCCCATCCAGTAGCACAGACCTTCCCAAGCCAGCCAGGCCCAGAATAGTTTTTTGAGACAGGGTCTTGCTTTATAGTTCGGGCTGGCTCCGAACTCACCATGTAGCCCGAGTTAGCCGTGAATTCACAGCAATTCTCCTGCCTCTGCCTCTCAAGTGCTGGAATTACAACCGTGAGCTACCACACCTGACACTGTGATATGTGGTACCAGCAACTTGGGACCTTGCGCTTGCCAGGCAGATGCTGGAACCACTGAGCTAAACTCCCGGCCCTGTTTAGTTTAGTTTTTAAAATAATAATTTTTTTTTTTTATCTCATGTAGTTTAGGCTGCCTTGAACTCACTATGGAACCTAGGATATTCTCACAATCACAGCAATCCCCCTATCCGAGCCTCATAAGTCCTTTGCTTATAGGCACATAAAACCACACTGGGGCTTACAATTTTTAAGGTTAAATAATATGCTGTTGAAAATGCCATTCTCAAAATAACTAAAACCCAGCCATGATGGCACATACCTGCACTCTCAGCACCTGGGCTGAGGCCAGAGGGTCCAGAGGTCCAAGGCCAGCCTGAGTCACAGATCAAGACCCTGTCTCAAAAGAAAGAGAGACAGAGAAAAAGAGAGACGAAGATAGAGACAGAGACAGAGACGGGGAGGGGGGGAGGAAGAGAAGGAGGAGGAGAAAGAAAGAAGAGGAAATAACCAGAAAATACTAAAATCAAAGACGCCTTGTTCATTAATGTTTTACTTTGTGAAGACCTAGATATACAATGACACTAACAAATTACTATAAAACTGACTTTTGTTGAAAACCTCTGAAGTGCCCCACTTGGATTGAACAGGATTCCTTACATGGGCACTGTCAATATCTGGGGACAAAAGTGGGCAAAGAGGGGCCAGAGGTTCAGCTCAGTAGTTCCGGCATCTGCCTTGCAAGCTCAAAGTCCCGAGTTCAATCCCTGGTAACCGCATACCAAAATGTTGGGCGTGGTGGCTCATGCTTGTAATCCCAGCACTCGGGAGGCAGAGGCAGGAGGATCGCTGTGAGTTTGAGGCTGAGCTCAGGGCCAGACTGAACTACAAAGCAAGACCCTGCCTCACAAAAAAAAAGGGGGGGCAAAGAACAGAAAGCAGAAGTAAGCAGGAAATGCACACACCTACTTCTTCTCACCATCAGAGGAGTTGGAGGAAATGGGTTGAGAAGCTGAGACACATCCCTGCATTTGGGCCTGTTCGGTTTTTATGGACCTACTAAGTCCGCCATACAGGAGCCCAGCTGCCAGCAGCAGCCTGGCATTGCCACCCCAGGAAGGTAGCGGGCAGCGCGCTGTGCCCACACAGACACACAGACACACAGACTCTCTTCCTTCCCCTGACCCGCAAGGACGTAAGAGTGGAGATGCCTGCCAGAGACAAAGGGAGCGCAGGGGAGGGAACAGCAACTGCAGTGTCGGGAGTTCTGAGTACAGACAGGAGGCTAAGGCCTGACTAGTGACGCCAGATGTGGGGCTGCACACCTACAGCCCCAGCGCGCTAGAAGGCTGAGACAGCATGACCCAAAGTTTGAGGCCCAGTCTGGCAACTGAATGATCTAATGAGACCCACTCTCAAAATAAAACAGTAAAGGGGCCGGGGAGTTAGCTCAGTGGTTCCGGCGCCTGTCTCGCAAGCGCAAGGACCCGGGTTCGATTCCCTGGAAACCACATAACAATACTGGGTGTGGAGACCCACACCCAGCAGCAACCAGTACCACATACCACAGTGCCGGGCGTGGTGGCTCACGCCTGTAATCCCAGCACTCGGGAGGCAGAGGCAGGAGGATTGTGATGTGAGTTTGAGGCTGAGCTCAGAGCCAGCCTGAACCACAAAGCGAGACCCTGTCTCAAAAATCCTAAAAAAAAAATAAATAAATAAAAATAAAACAGTAAAAAGGCAGAGGATGTAGCTCAGTGTGAAGGCTGTGGGTTCAACCTCAGTACAGTTTCCAAAAAGAAAATAGTAAGTGACTCAGCTACAAAGGAAACACACCAGTGTGTCCTTTGTTTACAAAAAGGAAAAGGCACCAGGAGACGGCGGGACACTGTTGTCTGACAGTCTGCACAGTAAACACTGGGCAGCTTCAGATCTCACACCGGCCTGCGGGGCCAGGAGAGAGGTCTCACCCACCCTGACAGGATGAGGTTGTTGACAGGCACGGTGGCGCACACTGCACTGCCAGCACTCCCGCTGAGGCAGGAGGACTAGTGCAAGTTTGCAGCCAGCCTGGGCAACGTGGTGCGTTCAAAGCCAGTCTGAACTACAGAGTAAGACCTTGTCTCAAAAGAAACAAAAATTGGAGTTGTTCTCTACAGAAAGTAAAAGGACATCAGACTCTGTGGGACAAGACTCGGTGACAATAGGGGGCTAGTGCCACCTGGCACCCTGACCGAGGACCACGCTCGCTCCTCTCCGCTTGTCCCCTCCCGTGTCCCCCACAGGGGCAGCAGCTCTCCTATGGGGGATCCCCAACTGTAAAACAGCAATGGGAATTGTAGGGCTGCTTATTGAATGCAAAAAGCCTCCAACACCGAACACAGTTCAGAGCACACACACAAGGAACTCAGAGAACACGTAAGGAATGTGAAAGACCTCAGGTAAACCATTCCCAAAGTCCCCAAGGAGAGTAAGGATCCAAGGACCCAAAATCCAAGAATTAGAGCAGTGCATTCTAAAAGGGGGAAACGCCTTAGATCCAAAACTGAGACAATACATTTGAAGTCACTGAAAGATCAAAGAATCTCTCTGCAAGAAGAAAACAAAGATGTAAATAGGAAAAAAACAAAATCAGGAGCAATTCAAAAAGTCCAATGTTTAAGCAGTAAGATTTCCACCAAAGGAAAAAGTATCAAAAAAATACCTTTAAAAATTTTTCCAGAGGCACCAGGGATTTAGCTCAGTGGTTCTGGTGCCTGCCTTGTAAGCGCAAGGTCCCAAATTCAATTCCTGGTAATCACATACAACAATGCCTGGCGTTATGACTCACACCCACCACCAATCAGTGCCACATACCACAGTGCTGGGTGTGGTGGCTCATGCCTATAATCCCAGCACTCGGGAGGCAGAGGCAGGAGGATTACTGTGATGTGAGTTGGAGGCTGAGCTCAGGGCCAGCCTGAACTACAAAGCGAGATCCTGTCTCAAAAAAAAAAAAAAAAATTCCAGGGGGCCGGGGATTTAGCTCAGTGGCTCAGGGGCCTGTCTTGCAAGTACAAGGACCCGGGTTTGATCCCTGGTTAACCACATACAATACTGGATGTGGAGACTCACGCCCAGCAGCAATCAGTACCACACACCACAGTGCCAGGCGTGGTGGCTCAGGCCTGTAATCCC
This sequence comes from Petromus typicus, assembly GCA_004026965.1. Lineage (NCBI taxonomy): Eukaryota > Metazoa > Chordata > Mammalia > Rodentia > Petromuridae > Petromus > Petromus typicus. The sequence continues at coordinate 14,043 of PVIR01020869.1, read as the reverse complement.
AGCACTCGGGAGGCAGAGCAGGAGGATTGCTGTGATGTGAGTTTGAGGCTGAGCTCAGGGCCAGCCTGAACCACAACACGAGACCCTGTCTCAAAAAAAAATCCAAAACTGAAGGATCTAGAAGAAGATTTAAAACAAGAACCAAACAGGGAGCTAGGAATAGTATATTTTAAATTACAAAGAAAGATCTAAAGTTTCCAGAAGAAAAGATTCCAGAAGATTCCACAAACTTCCAAAGAAGAAACCAATATGAACAATAGATAGGAGGTTGGAGAGGAAAGGTTTCTGCCTACTCAAAAGCAACACAGGGAGGGAGAAGATGACAGGCTTTGCTCCGATTTCTCAGGGAAAACCCTTCTCAACCCAGACTGTAAACCAAGCCAGCCGGCAATCAGCAGCCAGGCTGGGCTAAAGATATCCTCAGCCCCAAGTTGCAGGAACACACGTTTCCTTTGTCCTCTCAAAGTGAGAAGGCGTCCCAAGGCAGAGAAAGAAAGAGTTCATCATAAAAACGTGGAACAGACCAACCCAGAACTCCAGGGAATATTATCCACAAGGAAAAGCAGGGTTCCCCAGTGAGACGGGGGCTTTCTCCTGACCCGCATGGTGGGCCAAGCCAGTAAGAGAGACAAGGAAAGAGCCCAAGACACCGAAGTCCCCAGGGCACAGCAGCCCTCAGGGACCCTCTGGAAGAGCCAGAAGTGCAAGGGCCCTGTGAGACACCTCCACGCTGGGAGAAGTCAGCAAAACCATCACACCAGCCTGGCCGGCACCCTTTGTTGAAAGGAATTTTCCAGGTGCACTGGAGACTTTAAAAGATCAACTGGAAGACAACGTGAAGAAGAGCAGCAAAGTGAGACCCAACGAGAGCAGCAAAGTGAGACCCAGTGTGTTCTCCCTAGCTCTGTCTGAGCAGTGCGTGTCCAAAACCCTGGGGGCGGGGTGGGAGTGAGGTGAACTGGGGCTCAGGGGAGAAATTCATGTCTTAGACTGCTAAGCCGCACATGGCATTTTAAGAATACTGCTTAGAAAAGTCAATAGAGAAAGCTAGACGTGGTGGTGCCTGCCTGTGATCCCAGCATTTGGGAGGCTGAGGCAGGAGGATTGCTTGAGACACCGACTTCAAGGACAGCCTAGACTGTAAAGCAAGGTCCTATTGCGAAAGACAACAGGTCATTTCCCAAATGCAAAATTCATTTAGCCCCAGTCCCAAAGGACTCATCCGCCACAGCCCATTCCACGCCACACAGCATCCAAACAGGCCAGAGTTCCCTGTTCAACCTGGAGACCAAGGGCCACCCTTGGGCCAAAAGGGCAAACACAAAAGGGAAGTGAAATAGGAGACAGGCCGCGGACAGCTCAGAGAAAGGCACCCCCAGCTGGATACTTCCAGGCTCAGACGGAAACAACGGTAACAGCAGAGGGCCCCAGAGGGACAAAGATGCAAGGCGCCCGACTTTCATTTGGAAAAATCCACTGACTTCTTTGAAGCACAGAAAGCAAGAGGCTGGGGGTGGGAGGTGGGAGGCTGAATCTTCACTCAGCCACACCCTGTTATTTGGGGGAAATTACCTAACTAGCCCCAACCTCACCATCCCTTTTGTCAAACAGGGCAAAGCCAGCTGGGCCTGGGACATGCGCAGTAATCCCAGCACACGGCAGGCTGAGGCAGGAGGACTAAGATCAAGGCCAGCCTGCGCTCCACAGCGAATCTCAGAAATGCAAGGGGAAAGGGGAACACAGGGTGGGGGCTCGGTCCGGGGAAACTCGAGCTCTTGACCCCAGCTCCAAGATTCTATCTCGAGCACAGAAGGCACCGCACAGCACCCGGGCTGTTTCCACCGAGTGCTGTTACTTTCAGCTCGAAAACAAAAATCTTTCCAAACAAGTTGAGGTCGGCAGAACAAAGAGCACCACACTGAATCACGTGACAGACTCTGAAAATAATTAGGCATTTGAGTTTCTAAAAGAAGGTGTGGAATGTTACGTGCCCTGCACGGCCTCATCTCACTCTGAGCGGTGAGAAGCTCCTAACACAAGGCGGTGAACCGAACACCAAGCGCTTTACTTTTGTTGTTCCCATTGCCTGTGATCCCAGCCTTCCAGGGGGCTGAAGCAGGAAGACTGAAAGTTTAAACGCAGCCTGAGCAATACAGTGACTTAGCAAGATCCTATCTCAAAATAATAGTCATGGATGTAAGCTCATTGCAGAGACAGGGTTTAATCCCAGTACCCCAAAGGCAAATTAATTAACGTACACACTTTGAGCCAGGTAAGGTGGCTCATGCCTGTAATCCCAGCTACTAAGGGTTGAACAAAGCCCAGAAACAGTGCTCTTCCCAAAAGTAGGCATCTGTGCCTTGCCAATATCCTCCCCAGGGAAGCCCAAGCCTCGGGCCCAACTTGGTGCCAGGGGACATATCTGCCACCCTGACCATGGCTGCACCCTTAGGAGGCTGAAGCAGGAAGGTCACTGTGAATTGGAGGCCAGTGAACGGGAGGCAGCCTGGACTACACAGCAAGACTCTATCTTAAAAACAAACAAACAAAGAGGCCCAACTGCAAGTCCAGCGCTGGATGTGGTGGCGGCCGGCAGCTGTCATCTGGAGGGACGCTCTCCCGGGACCCCTCATGCTGTGACCCCGGCTTCTGAGGCACTCCTCTGGGTCACCAGGCCCCTCACTTCTCAGTGCCCCCAGTAAATGCTCCCCAGCAATGCCCTGCGCTCTCCAAGCTTCCACATCTGGGGCCAACAACCGAGCCACATGCTTCGCAGGCCCTGCCCAGGGCGTATCAGCCCGGTCACCCCACAGCGACTTCCGGGCTTGGGCCCCTGCATTCCAGCGACCTCAGACTGGGTGACCACCTCCCCCTGCACAGCCCAACTGCTGCCCGCCCCGACCTCACTGAAGCAGAGCCGAACAGAGGCCATGCGAGAAATGCTTGCTGCATTTTTAACAGACGTCTCAAAAGAAAGGGAGGAAATGATGTGTTTATTTTAGGGCGACAGATGGAGACTGCTCGTTGGACAGAGTCCAAATTTTTCTGCATAATCCAATAGTAACATCTTCTTAAATCAGCCCCAACCTTTCTCTTTCTACCCTCACACTTGGGAAATTTGCATAAAACCACACTCCCCTCCCTTCCTCTCTGTGCACTCTCTCTCTCCCTCTCTGGTTTTGGCTTTTTTGGTTTAATTTGGTTTGATTTTTTTGAGACAGGGTCTCTCTATGTATCTAGGGCTGGCTGTGAACTCACTATGCAACCCAGGTGAGACCTGAACTAGCACCAGTCCTCTTGCCTCAGCCTCCAGAGTGCTGGGATTACAGGCCTATACCACCAAACCCACCTGTTTCTTCCTACATAAACAGATATTTATTAATACTACTGCCCAGTAATAGCTTGTCCATACTTCCAATCCATTAAATGAGCACCTAATATATGACAGCTGCTCAGTATACATCAAGCTTATTCCACTGCTTGGACCGAACATCCTGCCTCGGCTGCCATCCTCACGGTCACCTGTCATAGTTTGCTTTCTGTTGCTGTAACTGAATTCCATGGGCAGGTAATGTATAAAGCACAGAGGTTTATTTTTTACTCTGGGAGCGTGGAGTCCAGTGCTCCCGAGAGGACTCATGTGGGAAACAGAATAGGCTTGTCACTTCCCTTTTTATCATGTCATTGTTGCACTGGGGTCTCACCCTTGGGAGCACCTTTGAGTCTCATCAGCGTCTAAATTTGGGAATTAAACTATCCAAACAGCATGATGCAAACCACAGTGCCCCTTGTTTCTGGCCTAGAAAACCTCACGGATCTTCCTGGTCTCCAAGGGACAAATCAGCACCCAGCACCCAGCACCCAGCACACTGCACCAGGATTCCTGGCCTCTTGGCCACCTTCTCTCCCCTTCCCAGGGATGGGACTGTGTCCTACTCACCTTCCTTCTGCAGCAGCAGAAGAGTTTACAAGTCCTCCCTGCACTCAGCTACAACAAGAGGATAAACAGAGACGAGCAAACTGAAGCTGAGATAATTACTACCCAAAAAGCACCACCTTAAGACTGTGCAGAAATCACTAAATTCACATTTGAAGTCAGCTCCGGGGTTCATAACTGCTGCATCACAGAAGAAAAAACAGGTGTTGGCCACTGTGTCCCAGGCGGCCCGAGAGGAACAGGTTGAAGACTCACTGAGAAATAGGCCAGAGCAGCCAGTAATGAACAGCGTCTGCTCCCGTTTGCAAGGGCTTTGCACAGCCCCTCTCTGCGTGGGCCAGAAGACCAGCTTCCTGATCTCCCACCTTTCAGGATGGGTACCAGTGCAGATGCCCAGATGAATTCTCTGCTTCCAAACAGACAGAGTCAGGTGAGTCTCCCCATTTACCTCTTCCTGGATTTGTCCAGTGGGAAAGCACAGCCATTAATCCCATTTGGAGAATCGAAGCTTTCTTCTAAGTTTGTACTCTACACTGCACAAAGCTTTCATCAATGATCCCACAGAGCCTGATCACCGCTTTGTCCCAAGCTACAAAGCCCTGGAGTCCATGACACCGACTCACAGCTGTGATTCATGGTCTCGATCGATGCACGGAGCCAGCTTGTCTCCCAGACCAGACGGAAATTCTCAGACACAAGCTGAGACCTGGGGCTTCTGGTCGACCCTGTGACCCAGCACCATGCAGACGCACGTCCACATCTGAGGGCCACCTGGAGGCGACAGACCTGAGGCAGGAAATGTGGCTGGACTGGTCCATGGATGAGAGGGAGCTCTCTGAAAGCAGAAGCAGCCTTCTCCCAACATGACGACTCTCACTCTGCTAGAATCATTACGCTTAACTCTGTGAAATTAGAAACCCTGAAGTCCTAATTGCCTCTCGCTATTCTGTATGCAGAGTAGAGTACAACAGTAAAAACTGGATTTATGGCAATGGATGTGAATTCCTGGCCAGCCGAGACCTGCTATTGAAGGCTGTCCACGCTGATGCAGGAATCTCCAGCTACCCGTGGCTACTGACATTCACCTTTAAATAGAACAAATTTAAAAAGATACTTCCTGAGACACTGGCCACCAAATCCCACCAGCCACTGTCCCAGGTGGGCAAATGTGGCAATGTTTGCAGTACTACAAATACTCTATTCAACAGCACAGGCAGAAGGCCTTGTGACAGCTGGGTTCATTTCCATGGGCCTCAGTTTCCCTCTGTGCAGAACAAGGCACACAGCTCTCTGGGCTGATCTCAGATTTCAGTAGGAGGCTACGCAATCATCCTCTGTAACAGTGTTGGCGAACCTGATATGCGTTACTGTGTTTTTCCTTTTCAGACAAAAGATGTTAGTTAATGTAGGAGTTGTTTTTTCTAAACTAAAACCTCAGCATTCAAGTCTAATTGCAGGGTTGGCACTTCGAGATAAATGAGGGAGTCTGGCACTCGGGCTCCACAGGGTTCACCAGGCCCGCTGTGATTGTGGTGATTATATTTTGATGAACTACTAAAATTACAGTTACAGACCGTCGGCCACAGCCACAGTAGCAGCTGTAGCAGAGTCTCTGTCACGTGGATCAGGAATTGGATGTCGGGCCTTCGTGAGAGGAAGTATCACTGCAGGACAGGCTGTCCTCAAACGCAGGACTCCAAGAGGGACACAGAGAAGCACAGCACGTTAGGAGAATGTGTGGGGCACCAGCAGTGTGTAGGGGATGGAGCCCAGGTTCCCAGCTAGGACAAAGGAGACCTCACTGGGACCAAGGACAGGACGACTGACTAGAGAAAGTCTCTGAGAGTGTGGGCTGTGCACATGACCTGGAGATCTTTATCAATGTAAGCAAAATGTGTGCCAGTTGTGCTGCCAAGTATGTGTGCATGTGTGCGTGTGTTTTTATGTATGCGTGTGTGTGGCTTTTTGAGACAGGTTCCGCTACGTAGCCCAAGCTGGCCTGGAACTCCTGAGATCCTCCTGCCTCAGTCTCCCAAGTGCCAAGATGACAGGTGTGCAACACCACCCCACCACGAGACCTAGCATCTATGTCAGAGCGTGGGAAGCCCTATGCCTCACTCAGCCCCATGCACAATTCAGAAGGAAGGCTGGGGCCGGGGCCTGCATCTCTACCCAGGCCCAGATGGTGAGATGTGGCAGCTGCCAGCCAAACTACACCTCAAGGCCACTCATTCTAACATCAGGGCTGGAAAAAAAGGAGCTCTTCCCCCCAGGGAGAGCAGGAGCCTGCAGCCTTCCAAGCCAACTCTACAGACCATGCCCGAAGGCCTTCCAGACAGCTTGCTGCCAACCTGAGACACCACCAAAGGCTCAGGGTCTCTGCCAGGCACAACTCTGCCCATCACCATTTGAAAGTCAAGTTCCCATTGTTCACAGTTAAACAAATAAAAGATGGTGCCGCAGGCAGAGGAGAGTTATGCAGACTGCTAGCTGCCTGGTCTCCCCTAGAGCCACCCCAGGTAACAAGACAGGGGTTGCAAGAGAGGGGCTGTGACACAAGCCAGGCCATGTCAGTGTGGTGACCAGCAAGAGCACCCCAGCAGTGGGACTGTGCTCTTTACCTTGTTGGTCCAAAGCCACCCTGTGGTACCAAACGCGGATCAGAGCTTAGCCTCGCTTGCCAAAACCCTGCCCTTCACACCAAGATTCCTAACTCACAAATAGCCTGGAAAGCAACAGTCAAGCATAGAGACTACGCCAAAAAACATCAACTAGCCTGTGGATAGCCAAATGATGGTACATCGCTGAAGTGGCATGCTACTGAGCAAAGAAAAGGAGCAAAAACCTAACAGACACAGCAGGGGAACCTCAAAACCCAGTGTTGAGGAAATGAAGCCAGGCGGAAAGGAATTCTACCAGGTAGATGGCAAGTCTAATCTATAGTGCCTCAAAGCAGATCAGTTCCCCAGAAGCAGATATTAACAGAAAGAGCACCCCCCCCCAAAAAAAAAACCAATCCAGTAGAATAAGATATTTTAGAATACTCAAAAAAAGAATGCTCTAGAATATTCTGGAATATTCCAAAAATGTTTGGGATAGTCTAGACCTTGGTTGCCATTGTGATTCGATACCTATGTACATCTGACTGTTTATGTGTAGTCTGTGGATTCTATTGTTACTAACCACAAACATTGATTCCCTAAAAACAAGAACCAACTGCTATCTTTGGTTTTATTGAGTTCACCCATTTTCCACCATTCTCACAACTGTAACACCAGCTGCCCCTGGAAGGCACTGTATCGCCAGGGGCAAGCGTAGGAAAGAGATTATCAAAATATCTACCCTGTTTTTTGCTGTGAGGCTATGGTAGTTATTTCTTCTAAACAAAGAAAATTCAGAAAAAATAACTTGGAAACTGGTAAAAATGACTGTGACAGTGAGATTACGGCCCTGCTGGCCTAGGACTACTGAACCCCGAGAGCTGAGTCTTTCACTTCCAGAAACTCTGATCTTTTAGTCAACCACTCTATATGGTGCATATTTTATCAACTTTCTCTGACCACTGAGTGAACAGACTTCTTAACCCTTGTTCACACTTTAGCATTTTTCATAAGTACAGTTAAGAATGCACATTATGTCTCTGTGCATCCGACTGAAGAGTTTTCTATTCTATTTGTAGTTTTCTCTCCTATATCTATGGTCCTTATCAATTTTCTTTAGTTTTGCACACTTAAAAGCTTCTGTTTAAATGGAATTCAACCTTTTGTTTCCATTGATACTCTTTTAGATGTGACAGCACGCGTCTGTAGTCCCAGCTACTCAGCAGGCTGAGGCAGAAGGATCACTTGAGTCAGGCTGATCTCAAACTTGTGGCTATGCTGCTGCCTGAGCCTCCTGAGAGGATGACAGGCATGCACTGCGATACCTGGTTTAAGCATGACCTTTTCCTGAGGACACATGATCTCTCTTATCCACAGTGCCAACATCCCCATCCCCGATCAAAATGAGTTCTCCTTCCCTGAGTCTTCCTTCACAGTTGCTGCATGCAGACATAAGCACCCATCTTTTGCTATAGCCACATCTGAAAATTTGTCTTTCTAATACACAAGACTAGAAGCTCATCAGCACTTCTGAGTCAAACTCAAACTCCTGCAAGAACTGCTAGCAGCAGGTACTAGTCATTCTGCAATCATATGTATAAAAAGCCAAGCACAGTGACACACATCTGTGATCTCAGACCTGGAAGGCAGAGGCAGGAGGACAACCACAAGTTTGGGTATAATCCGAGTTATACAGCAAGCTCAAGGCCAGCCTCAACTACATACCGAGAAAACTCATCTCAAAAATCGAAAACCGACAAACAAGGTAATTTCCACAATAGTGAAATGATACCATTTAAAGTGAGAATATCACTTTTTTTTTTCCGGTACAGAGTTTCCAACTCGGGCCCTTTCAGGGTAGGCGCGATGCCACTGACCTAAATCCCCGACATGGGGCACCAGTATTGCTTAAGACAAGGTTTGGATTCCTCATATTTCTAACACTGACTTTTTGTCCTTTTCACAGAAAACACAAGTTTTCAAGTTTCTGGAATTCAGAATGTTTTGCGTGTTGTGAAATTTAACATCATTTGAAAAGAAATATATTCTTTAAAAGAAAAACTTACTGATCTAGAAAATATTTTAACCCCAGAAAGTCACTGAAGAGGGAAAACCGCCAACACTAGGAAAGTAAGACGTGAGACATAAACCCCCCATGCCTGCCATGCCCACCGTGCCTGTCACCAGGCCTTTAGCTGTTACCTTCTTGTCGAGCATATGGAGGAAAAATAAAATAGGACCCCAAAGAAGCCAGACATAGGCCTACTCCTTGTTCACCAGCCCAACATAAAACGATGGAAACCAATGCTGAATAAGACCTATCTGCTTTTTGATTGTTCCGTGCAGAACACAATACTTTCAACAGACATCATTAAAAAATGTTTGCAGCCAGGAGTGGTGGCGCACACCTGTAATCCCAGCACTCACGAGGCTGAGGTAGGAGGACCGTGTGTTCAAGGCCAGCCTGGACATCATGAGACCCTGTCTCAAAAAATAAATAAACAAAGTTGTAAATATATAAAAATTCCAAGTGCACACCTTCTTTGACCCAATAACTTTCTTCAGGAAAACTGTGCTACATAATGCTTGGGTATACAGAAGTACTTGCAACATTTGCCCCCATAGGACAGTTTAAATAACTTCAAACCTGTTTGTAAAGGCATTCTATGCAGCTGAGAAAGAAAGAGGCCCCCAAGATTGACAGAGCAGAGGGACTGCCCACATAATGCCCCACGGCTTGCACAGAATACTGTGAATTTGCTCAAATACACACTGGAGACACAAGCAGTACAACACTGGCCCTCGGGAGGAGGCTGGCGCGGGAAAAAGCTTTGCAAAATGTTTATACAGTTTCCACCCTTTCAACTTCCGCTCCTGGACTTTACTGATTACTTTTTAAATAAATAAAATGTAAAATGAGGAAAGAAGAACGCAAAAACACGTGAACACGGCTCACTGGCAAAAGGAGCGAGACCGATGCCCGCTGTGGCACATGACGGTCAGACGGCCTACTTTGTGCCCGGGTGACTTCCCAGCAGGACCCCTGGCCAGGCGTCTCCAGAAACGAGTTAACCACATCGACACCCAGGCCAAGCACAGCTCGCCTTAGGAAACCGAGACAGCACAATTGTTCAGAAAAACAAAATTTTTCGGGGCTCAGACTAGTCATGTTATGTGTCTCTTTCATGTGTTTATCTCCCAACTTGCAGGGTAAGAAATCCTTGTAACAAGGTATCCGCAGGGGAAGCTGCTTGTTGGGCTTGGTGTGCTGCGGTCTGGCTGGCGATGAGGGCACTTCTGAACAAAGGAGGCTTTTCTCAGCCCTCGGTCACTCTGCGAGAGGTGCCAGGCGGCCTTCTCGTAAGGGCCACACCCTCCCCGCGTCCAGCTGGAGGCGCACCGGCCAGCGAGGCTCCTCGGCGCTCCTGCGCTGAGCGACTGCTTGGCTCGCTGCGCGTTCCCGGGCCGCACGAGCTGCACAAACACCTGTCTGCATGCTCGCCTCCTCCTGGGGAGCTGAGGCGGTAAACCCGGGCCCCCGGGAAGGGGAGCTAATCATTCCGTGCTGCCCCAATGGCTGAGGTAGGCAGCGCTCTGGAGCGCGGTCTTCACTTAGCCTGTCCGGACGCACCTCTGGGGATGGGCGTGCAAGAGCAAGCTCGAGTGCAAATCGAAGTGCAAGGCCCTTCGCTCCGCGCACTGGAGGCTCGGTCAAGCCCCGCGGGTTTCGCAGAGCCAGGGCCCTGCGGGCGGGTTTCGCAGAGCCAAGTTTCCGCGCTGCCCACATCCGCAGTGCTCGCGGGTCACCAACTACGTCGCCCGCGACTGGACACGCGCACGACGTGGGCAGCCGTGCACGACCCGGCGCGCCGGGGCAAAGTCGGGGCGAGCCCCCCACGCCCCGCCCCGCCCCGCCCCGCGCCCCAAGGTCACCCGGCGCCCCCTCGCGGCCGCGCTCACCAGAACAGCAGGTTGGCTCCCGCGAAGCCCAGCAGGCTGCGCAGCGGCCTCTCCCAGCTCAGCAGCTCGCGGGCGCGGCAGCCGAGCCACAGCCCGGGCTCCCCGAGCAGCCGGGCCACAGCGGCGGCCGCCTGGCCCGCGGCCTCTTGCTGTCCCTGCGCGCCGCCCGCCGCGCATCCTTCCTGGCCCGGGCATCCGGGCACCGCGCTCGCCATCTTCACCGCTGCAGCGGGGACGCGACGCGGACGCGGACGGGGACTGGGACGGGGACGGAGACCGCGCGCGGGGTGCGCACGGCCGGCTGCTGGGTGCCGTGACGTCAGCCCGCGGGCGGGGGCGCCGCCCGGGAAGTGGGTGCGGTCAGGCTCGGGGGTGGAGCGCGGGCGCCCGAGACCGCGGAAACCAGGCCGGGCGCGGGGGTGCGCGCCTGTCGCCCCAGAGCCCCGGGGGCTGAGGCAGGAAGGCCGCCGCGAGTTCAAGGCCAACCTGAAGTACACAGCGAGACCCTGTCTCAAAACAAACCAACCAGAAGAAGCCCATTCCCTCAGTATTCCCAGGTCCTGGTCTAGGGAGCCAGCACCTGCCTTGAGCACACGTCTGTGGACATTCATGGACGTGCTGTAGGCGCGGGCCGGGACCTGCGTCTACCTTAAAAAGTGGAGATTCTCGAGTTCACGCTGAGGCTTGTTGAGCAGCTACCATGGGCCCAATGCATCGCTCAGCTCGGAGGATGCGGCTTCCACCCACAGGAACCCACAGTCCGAGGGGCGCAACTGAAATTGTGCCAGCGGCAGTGGTGAGACCATCACCAAGCACGAAGAGATTCCTCGTTTGAATTACTCACCCAGACAGGAAAATGGACGCACCCGAGGACTAAAATGTTCAGTGAAATAAAGCGGACGCACAAGCTTGATTATAGCATAGCTCTCTATGACAAACCCAAAGTATAACCAAAGAGCAAAATCAAGACTGAGAGGAAGAAGGGGATGGGGGTAGATCCTTCTCAGACAGGAAGGGAACCGGGCCGAGGGAGGGAGGGAAAGGACAGCCGGGCGGGGGAAGGAAAGGGACCTCAAGATCAGTGTCCACCGCGCATGTGTACTATAAGGGTAAACATTTGAAAATAACCACATATTGGGCATCTGGGATGGCAAAGCGGTGGAGGAATCAGGTGACAGGATTTGGGGCTAGATGGCTTCCACTTCTCATTGTGGCGTCCAGGAAGTACATGGGGCTGGACAGGGCCCTTCATCTCTGGGATTCAGTGTGGAGCTGGGGGATTCTGCTTTGAGAAGTGACCTCACAAGGACCTCCCACTGGTGATGGGAGGTTTGGGTTTTTATTTGAGAAAAGGTGTCACTGTGTGGTTCACCTGACCCAGAACTCACTGTGTATCCTAGGCTAGCCTTGTTCCCTCAGCGTTCTCTTGCCTCAGCCTCCTATGTGCTGGAATAACAGGCTGCATGACTGTGCCCAGCAAGGAGGTTTGGTTTTTAACCTGACATTTCCACCTTGCCATCTTAACGGTATCTGACACCCGTATGGAAAGAGGCCTGGGAAACACTGAAACAGTACTGCGGAAGCAGTGGAACTGTTTTTGTTCAACAAAAGACCATCTTTTCCCAGGTGTGGGTCCTTCCTCTGACCCTGGCTGACATGCTCTGGAAAGATAAAAGATGCTTTGCTTTGTAATTTGGTCATTGCTTAGTTCTTGATCCTACCCGCTCAGGGCTGTGGTTTTTTGAAATACCTGGCTAGACACTGGCCGCAGCGCAGAGAAGGCGCCGGGGTCCCTAGTCAGCCCGTGTGTGGACGGGCTCCCCAAAACGTGTCTGCAGGGCCCCTCAGCCGCAGAAACCACCCCACCCCACCCCCGCGCGCGTGCATTCTGGTTACTATCCTTGGGAGCCTCTGAAGTAGCAGGAGCAGATAGGCAAAACAACTGCAGGCGCCATGCAGGGCTGGCAACTCCCTCCCATCTTTTTCTCTGTCTGTCTCTGTCTCTGTGTGTGTGTGTGTGTGTGTGTGTGTGTGTGTGTCTCTCACACACACACACACACACAGAGTCGCCCTCTTTCTTGGTGCATCGCTGTGATCTGCCTTCTCCACCTCTGACCTCCAACAACTCCCAGTTCCTGTGGCCGGAGTGCCGCTGGCAGAGCTCCAGCAGCAGGGCGGCTACGTCCTTCGTCACCTCATCTCTGTCACACTGGAGTAATTCACTCAGTGCAGAAAGATCGTGACCTGCTGTAGTGCACCGTCCCCGGTTTCAGGAGTCCTCCTGCCTTGGGACCCCTGTGAGTGAACGTCCTGGGCAGATTCCAGGCTGAATTTTGCGCGGAGGGCTGTGGGGAGGAGCAGGGGGCGCTAACGAGCCTCAACTGACCCCTCAGTGCTGGGAACAACCAGGCGGACCCAGGAAGGAGAGAGAATAAACACAGACCCAGAGGCACAGGAGACAGTTCAGCAAACAGCAGCTCCTCGGTGGGGGCCGGAGAGGGTCGGGACCTCGCTATAGGAAGCCGTTCACGGCTCTGCTGGAAGTCGACGGAAAGCTCTGTCACTGGAGCGGAGGATGAATAATTAATCCCCCCTCTGGAGCCTCCGCGGGGAAAGGGCGGCGGAGCCCTAGGGGCACTGACTGCTGCTGTCCCCTCCGGTCCTCGTTAGGGACCCCAAGTGGCCCTGCAGGATCCCTAAAACAGCAGGAGCAGGGGCTTTTGGATGTTTCCTAGGAGCCGCACTCTGGAATCTTTGTGCGTTACAGTTTTATTAAAGCTATTGACTGTGCGGTGCGCCCTAACCTCTCGTGTTCCCCTCACACAGCCGGAGCCCCAGCAGCTGGCTCCGAGTGCCAGTCCGTCATAAAGCTGTGTCCCAGCGTGTAGAACAACTGGAAACAGGACTGGCCGTCTCTCCACCTCTGCTGACCTGTTTCAAAGCCCAGCCTGAGCCTGACTCCCCGCTGGCTGGCTGTTGTGCGTGTGGGAGTGTGCGTGTCGAAATTGGAGCAGGTTCCACTCAGCTAGCGCCCTCTACCCATGAATGTACTCGCAGGAGAGACGAGCTCTCACCAGCAAGGTGGCCGGCTGTTGGGGACCCTCGGTCCTGGATATCCAAGAAAGAATTTCTTTTCCTTTTTGTTTATTTAGATTGGCACCAGCTATATATTCCAGGTTAGCCTTGAACTCACTATGTTGGCCCAAGCTGACCTCAAATTTGCAGTGATCCTCCTGCCTCAGCCTCCTATGTGCTATGATCACAGGTGTGAACCACCACATCCAATTTCCAAGCGGGTATTTTAAGGATTCAAAATGTTTAATTAAGATAGACATTTTGACACATGCCTGTGATCCTGGCACTTTTGAGAGGCTGAGTGAAGAGGGTCAAATATATGAGCCCAGCCTGGGCAGTTTAGCAATTAGCAAGACTCCGCCTCAAAATAAAAAATAAAATATGTCTGGGGAAGTAGCTCAGTGTGAAGGCCCTGGGGTCAGTCTCAGTACTGGAACAAAAAGATTAATTAAAAAGAAGAAAGGTCACAGC
>PVIR01020868.1:0-30109 GCA_004026965.1 Petromus typicus | reverse complement strand
GTTCTCCTACACCTTCCAAAATTAGGCAAATCTATGATACACACTCAAATAATTCAGTGGATTGCATTTTGTATAAAATTCTTAGCTACAGCTAGTGCAATTCTGAAACAGTTCTTCCAAGTATGTAAAGAGTCAAGATTCCACTTTACAGATAGGAAAGTTGAGGCTCAAAGGAAGTCAAGTGACCATTACTACAAGATTGGAAACTGAACGTGTCAAGTTTAAACCTCACATGTCTAACCCAATTCCAAGTCCTTTCCCCACAAGTGTGATTTCTTCCAGGACTGCTCCACATATCCACGTATTCATCATCCAGAAGGTATTTTTCGTGCAGCATCAGTGACACCCACACTTTGTACAGGCTGTGTGAATATGCAGCAAAGAAAGCAAGTGCTCCCTCAGAAACAGGAGTGGTGTTGATGACAAAGGGCTCATCTCTTCTGCTGTATTCCTCACACTTTTGATCTCTCATGTTGCCTTTTCCCAGATGAGAAATGGGACTGAAGCCCCAGGGCACTATCCTCATTGAACTCACTCATATTTTTCGTAATATCCTCAACTACAATTTTCCCTTTGGTCACAGCATATGACGACACAGTGACTTGCACTGTTAGGAAGAAGCAAAACCCTAAAATGAGCATCATGGAGACAAATGGAAACCAGTGTAGACAACACTTTCTACCTCATGAAATATCTGTCAATGGTCAAGTTAACCAAGGGCATGTGGAAAGGTGGATGTTCCGCCCGCTTTTCATCCAGGTATCTGTTTGATTCAAAGATGTTTGTTACATTCTCAGCATTTTCAGATTAGGCCCACAGAGTAGCCAGGTGAATGTACTTCCTTTTGCCAAACTGATTAGATGTTCTGTCTGACATAGCATGCATTCATGTCTCAAGAACTTCAGTTGCTTCATCAACATGAAAATCACAAAAGAGTTTACATTTTGATGAAGCTTCTGTGAAACCAGTCTGTGTAGAGCAGAATTCTGCAACATAACAACAAGAATGGTTATGTAATAATGATCAGCAGTTCTCCATCAAATATGTAAGTAATATTTTAATTATTTTCCCTGCAATACCTGCACCCCACTGTGCAAAGTAAGGGGCCCTTGTAATTTTTGAAGATGACAAGATTACCATTATTAATGCTCTGGGGTAACTTATTTATTTTTAATGTTATTTCTACTAGTGGTAATGAATATCTAGTCATTCTGAGGTAAGAAGGTGAGTCCTTCTGAAGGTTCTACTTGGGTCTGTGGAATTTAGCATTCCTTATTGATTAACAATTTATCTGTAGCTGCTGCCAACTATTTATATAGCCTCTTGCCTGTTTGTCTATTAAATTACTTTTTAAAATCCTAAAACTATTTGACCCATGAAGTCAGGTACTTTTGATTGAAGATAGATTCTAAGTAAGCATAAACATTGTAATACCTTTTTTTTTTTTGAGACAGGGTCTCCCTTTGCAGTTCAGGTTGGCCCTGAGCTCAGCCTCCAACTCACCTCATAGCAATCCTCCTGTCTCTGCCTCATGAGTGAGTTCTGGGATTCAGGCATGAGCTACCACGCCCAGCACTGTGGTATGTGGTGCTGATTGCTGCTGGGCATGAGTCTCAGTATGCCCAGTATTGTATGTGGTTACTGGGGATCCAACTTGGGCCCTTGAGCTTGCAAGACAGGCACTGCCAGAACCACCGAGCTAAATCCCTGGCCTTGTAATACCATTTTTTTGAAAAAAGATTTTATTTTATTCTTGAGAAGGTCACCTTTTTCCTAGAGGAACAAACTCTACCTTCTCAGCCCCAGTCCTGGGGGATATGACCAGTTCAACTTATGGAACATTTTAGAATATTTTCCAAGCCCTCCATAAATACTATTGTGTTTCTTGTGATCTAGAGTTTTGAAAGACTTAATATGCCTCACTACTGTCTTGGCATGGACTAAAAGTGGCTCTGGTCTGTACCTTAAGAATAAAAATATACTCTGGCTGAGGATTAGCTCAGCAGTTCTGGTGCCTGCCTTGCAAGCACCAGGTCCCAAGTTTGATACTCTGTACCAAATTATTTTTTTAAAAAACCCTACCAACTTCTAGACTTAAAAAATAAGAATCAAAATGTATCATGTACAAGTACAAATTCTCAATGATGAATACTAAAATAACATATACTTAAAATGTACCAACAAACTCAATTAAAAAAAAAGAATAGAGAGATTTTCTAGGTTTCCAATGCCCAGTATAAAATATTTTAAAAAGAGAAAGAAAAAACAAATTTCATTAGTATGGTTTAAGATTGATTACATATTTAAATAATATCTAGTATATATATTGGTCTCAATAAAATATTCCTAAATGTCATTTTTCTTCTGTTTTATTTTTTAATGTAGCTACAAAAGAGTCACCTACACAGCTGATATAATACTTCTAGACAACGTCACTCTGGAGTTCAGGCTTAGTAACTAGTTATAACCCATTTTACAGGTTTTTTTAAAAGTCCACTTGATAGAGACCCCAAGTGACAGCCAGGGCATTTGAATGCAGGCAGTGCGGTGCAAAGCCACACTCTTGACTCCCGGGCTCTCTACGTCCTTCAAAACAAACTTCTCAATCCCTAACTGTCAAACACCTTCCCCTGGATGCCCTGGGCTCCAGAGCTGAAAGGATAAATCCAGCACCCTCCATGCACTGGCACCCGGAGAGAGGCCTTCAGAGGCCTAAACTGCTCCAAGACAAGCTGGCAACAGCCTTTGTTATATAAAATATTCCGGGACGGGATGCAGGGGCTGTCTGGAAATGGGAACAAGGGGCAATTTTTTGCTGACTTAATTCCACAGGAAAGGCAGGCACTGTCATCAGGCGACTTGGCCCCATATTTGCATCGGTGACTGGCACTCTATTAGGATTGGTATCAAGGGGGTGGGATCCTGGTTTCCCTGGATTTGGGCCTTTCAAGCCTTCTGATTGATAGCTTCTGCTTGTAAAGCGCTCACCCGCGCAGCTGTCTCCTGCTCCTGTCCGCCTTTCCACTGCAGTTGATGCAATTCTGGTTTCATTCATCAGCCCCCTTGAATAGCAACATCCTCCAGTTGGAGGAGAGCCTGCTGCGGCATTTGCATGCACACACTGTCCTGCCAAGCACTCGGTGGCACCGTGTCTGCCAACTGACAGGCGGCCCGTGGATCCCATCCCTGATAAGTTTTCTAGTTTTTCAAATTATCTGTGTTTTACTTCACTTTCATGCTCAAAGCATAACAGATTTCTTTGATATGCTTCTGTATGCTGCGGAATGCCAATGGCACTGACTGAACCGGATCACACCGTGGTGGAAAAGGCTGTTTTGCACAGCCTTAGTTGGCCATCAGCTATAAATATCTGCTGTTTCATAATGACTTTGATTGCTACCTACACTCTGATCATTAAGCATTGATCAAGGATGGCTCGGGACCCAGTGACATGACGCTAAGTTGCTACAGTCACCCGAGCTGAGGTGAAGACTAACTGTCCCCCCTCCATGCCAGTGACCTCACAGGGAACACATGTCTGGAAGATTCAAGCTTGCCAGGGATTTTTTTTTTTTTTATCTTGCACAGTAATTTTAATTTCTAGCATGCATCTTGCTGGAAATTGTATAAAGTGCAATAGATTTCTTTAGAAGTAAAAAATTTTGTGTGACGACTTCTGCCCTTTAGGAGCCATTGTAAATATGGAAAGATGCAAAGTGGGTGAATAATAAACATCGTGGAAGATATAGGCAGATGTGGACAGATAGACTGATAAATGAATAGAGAGCTTTGGTCATTCTGATGTCTCTTTCATATGGATAACAAATAATAGTTTCTAATGAGAAAAGTTGAAAAATATAGAAAAAATTGCCTCAGATTTATGAAGTAGATATTGCCCTATCACCATCTTTGGTTGCATTTCTTTTTATAACTTGCTATCCACAAAAATTGTTTTTTTCAAGTTCTGGAATTATGTATTTCTATAAATTGTGCTGGCCTGGATAATTTTTCTTCCTTCTTTTCTCTTTCTTTGTCTCTCTCTCTTTCTTTCTTTTCTTTCTTTCTTTTCACTTATATCCCCTGAACCCTTCAGTCCAATATTCAGTGTTCTCTGCTAACAAGTTCTGTAATTGCAGTTGTAAATGGTGTGAAAATACGATAAGTAAACTAACTAATCCCCCTTTGCTGAACATAAACAGTTTTTTGTCTTTATCATCATAAATGATCTAGCATATTGGGGATCACCGTGGAGAATCTAGGTCTAACTGAACTCATACAATTAGCTAAGTGAAACTCAGCTTACCTAGAAGACATTTCCTTTCACATGCAACCTTATAATTTGCCACCAAAATTTCTAAGTGAATCATGGTCCATTGAGAATTTTAAATTATATACTCTTTCTTGTTTGATTATGCACACCTCAACAGAAACTTATCTCTTCTTGCATGTGAGGTCTCTTAATATAGGTTATCTTCCACCCTCAAAAAGCCTTCTATGATCCTCAAGTTTATCCTAATTCTTTGCCCCAAGAATCAGAATTTTTTTGGGGAGTAAGTCTAATTTACATGCGAATCAATAGTAAATCCCAAGGAAATGATATATTGTGAATATGGTACTTGACCAGGACGTTACTATCACAGACTGTAAATGTCTATGTCAGAACAGCCAGACCAACACCACATGGCTGCAGAGTCCTGTGATGTTTAGGCTGATGGAGAGTAACTTGACAGCACTTGTGCTGTCATCTGAAAGAAGAAAATTTAACGAGATGATCTCTATGTTATTCCCTTCCTCTGAAATGCTGTGATGTGTGACTACTTCCCAGATAAGATCAAATATCAAAGGCTGAGTATATTGTTTGTCTTATAAAAGGAAGGCTGCATTTGTGTAAAGGGTGTGGAGATACAAAGGGATGACCCAGAGATACACAGATTGACAAGTGCAGCTATGGACAGACAGATGTCGAGATATAGAAAGTTATGAATGCAAAGATCTGTTGTATTTGCTTTGGTGCCCCCACAATGGCCCTCACTTTCCAGTATTAATGCCTATCCCCAGGATCAAGGTCAATTAGTGAAATATGGATAGACAGGTGTTGTCTGAAGTAATGTCTCACAGTGGAGGCTTGGAAAGTTCCAGCAGTCTGCCTCCACTCTTAGAAGCTTGTGCTCCTGCTGCAATCTGCCTACCCATGAGCTATCATGCTGTTGAGAAGCCCAAGAAGTCCATGATCTGTCAAGAGGAGAAAAAGGGCTCCCAGCAGCAGTGCAGGAAGAGGTTCAGCTGCCACTACCTTTGTGCCATGTGGATGATATCTGGTACATTTCAGTCACCTCGCCATCTGGATGACACCACATACAAAATACCTGCTCATTTTCAAGTGCCTGAGATTTGAGAAAGTTTGTTATCCAGGAATAGAACAAAGATAGAGATATCTATCCCTATCTATTGTGGAATAGAGATATGCATTAATGGCTATTGGTGGTTCCCAATAGAATAAGGTATCATCTTGCATATTTGCACACTTAGAGCCATGTAGATGCATATGCTCAGCCCTCCACATCCAGTCTCCACATCCACAGATGTAGCCAAATGTGAATGGAAAATATTTCAAACAAATTGCATTTGCCTGCCACTCTTTCTCTAGCAATCGAGTATAACTATGTATATAACATCGACCTTGTATCTGGTATTACAAGTCATGAGCAGATTATTTAAAGCGCATAGGAGGACATAATACAGGTCACACACAAGCACTGTATGAGAGACTTGGGCATTTGTAGTTCCAGGTAACAAGGGACATTTGTATGTGTGTGTGTCTCTCTGTGTGTGTGTATGTGTCTGTGTGCATGTATGTGTGTAGTCTTACCAAACTAGTAATAAAAAAACACATAATTCCCTTAAAAACAAGCCAGAAAGGGCCGGGGATTTAGCTCAATGGTTCTGGTGCCTGTCTTGCAAGCGCAAGGACCCGGGTTCAATCCCCGGTAACCATATACCTATACTGAGTGTGGAGACTCACGCCCAACAGCAACCAGTACCACATACCACAATGCCAGGCGTGGTGGCTCACGCTTGTAATCCCAGAACTCACTAGGGAGGCAGAGGCAGTAGGATTGCTGTGATGTGAGTTTGAGGCTGAGCTCAGGGGCAGCCTGAACTCAAAAGTGAAACTGTCTCAAAAAAAACCCAAAAAACAAAAAAACAAACAAACAAAAAAAGCCAGAAAGTTTATCTTGGAATCAGTTTCTTATATTCTTTACCAAATGGTGACTTCAAGGAAGTAGAAGGTAGAATGGTGGTCAGAATATAAAGAGAGGGGACAGAGAGAGCCTGGCTGACAGTACAAGGGTACAGTAAGGCAGGAGGGATATCTTCCAATATTCTACAGCATGGTAAGGTAACAATGGCTGGCAATGATTTGAGTGGCTGGCAAAGAAGATTTGAAATGTGCCCAACACAAAGACAGGATAAATATTTAAGCTGATGGTTTGTTTCCTTTTTCCTTTATTACTGTCACATTTGGGAAAAATGAGAATCAAGTCATGTCATATTCTGGTACAAACTCTCAGTGTTGAATGTGATGATGATGTGTATTCATAATGTACCAATAATGATTTGAATTAAAAAAAATAAGCTGATGGATGTGTGAATTACACCGAACTGGCCAATTGTTATGCATTGCATGTATGATTTTAAAAGTCGCCCTGTCATCCTTAGAAACACACAATTGATATGTGTTACCATATATTTTACTGATTGATTAATATGTGTGCATAAATATATGTATGTATGTATGTATGTATGTATGTATATATGTATGAGGACCTCAAGAGAGCATGGAGAACCAGCTAGAGTCAGCTTCTTTCACTCCTCCACAATACTCAGTTCCTTTAGAATGCACCTTAACTTTGAACTTGTAACAGGCAGCAGCAACCACAACAAAAATTCAAGTGCAAAAGCAAACGCCAGAGCCTCTTGCAAAGGTTATTTCCATCGCTCAGTGAGCACCCCTCCCCCATCTTCAAAAAAAGAAAAACAAGTGTAGTAGCTTGGGGCATGGAGGAAAACAACTGGTAGGTCTCAGTGTAAGTCGTAAAGATTCAGCCACATCAGATCAGAGTAAACACAAGATTTAGACCAAGCTCCTCATGTTAGGATTTTTAAAACATGTGGGTTTGAAACACTATAGTTTTTAAAAGGAGAGAAGGAACTCAACATACTCCGAGCAGAGCACAGAGCAATAGCTGGTAGGAGTCGTATAGGAGTGAGTAAACAGATTTGAGACTCAGGTCACAAAACTTTGGCTAAATGTGAAGCACAGTTTCAAGAGATGGATTACCATTTGGCAATTATAGTTCATTACAATGTATTATGTAGCAAGTCTTTAAGAAAATACATTTTAAGTATTCCTACTACCAAAAATCTGTAACTTTGTGAAGTGATGGATATGTTTATTAGCCTGAATGAACCATTCCACACTGTATAGGTATATGGGGACAACATACTGAACACAATGAATATGTAAAATTTTTACTTGTTAACTAAAAACACATGCAATAAAATCTTTCAAAGGGCTTGGCAAACTTCATTAGCTTTTGCAAACATTGTGCCTCAACCTAGAGCTCAGTGGCTTTAAATAATATCTATTATTTTGCACCTCTGTGCTTTGATGAGGGGTCAGAAGATGCAGAGTGGACTCAGTGAGGATGTCTCTCCCTGCCATGCCCCTCACCCTGTAGAAAGCCAGGTAAGCCCAGAGGTGTTCTGCTTATAGTGATGCAAAGACACCGAGAGCAAACAATAATGCACACAGCTTGAGCCTGAGCTGAGGCCCATCTTTCCAGCCTCCGCTGCCTAACAGAAAATCATGGCCAAGGGCAAAGTCAAGGGCAAAAGAAAAAGAGACTTGCCTTTTCATAGTGAGAGAACTAGAACAAAGAGAACAGATTCGAGAGGAAAGAACTTGGCCAGGCTTGCAAACCACCACAGATGCAA
This sequence comes from Petromus typicus, assembly GCA_004026965.1. NCBI lineage: Eukaryota > Metazoa > Chordata > Mammalia > Rodentia > Petromuridae > Petromus > Petromus typicus. The sequence continues at coordinate 22,111 of PVIR01020868.1, read as the reverse complement.
AGGTAAAAGGTACAGTCTGGAAGAACGTTTCATGTAAAAAAAAATGAAACAAAATTTCCTATGTGTCTTTTATGCCATGAAAAAAACTATAAGGGCATTAATATCATAAAGTCAATGATACCGTGATAAAACCACTGAATGAAACAAAAAGTCAGATTGTGGTTTAGAGAAAGTCGAATGGAGGACACGCATGTCACTGTTTTATGGCTAATAAATACACTTGATGTGGCTTGGAAGCTGACAAATGGAGAGGAGAAAAGGCCTGCAATCGCCACTGGCTTAGGAGAAGACAGGTGTGACCCAGGGGAAAGAGCTTTACTACTCATGGGACGTAGGCCATTTGCTCTGACCAGAGGTCGGTAATCTCCTCTGTGAGATTCACAAGAGATGAAGCTCCTAGGTGACCTACATAGTTAATGAGAGGAAAAAAAATTTCTCATTCTCAAAAAAAAAAAAAGAAAAAACAAGTGGCAGGTCTATATAAATTTAATACATCTCTTTATTTATACTTTTCAAGTTATAATTGATTAGGTAATGGCTAGGTAAGTAAAAAGTATACAAATTTGATTCTTTATAATTTACACAGATGTTCGATGGGTTATTTTATAGTCATGTAATCGACCTTCCTAGTTGTATCAAATTAGGCTTTGCAAAATGGCTAAGTTACCAAAGCTGGGGCTCCAGTGTAAAAGTTGTACTGTATTTTCAATATAGGTATTAGAATTGCTCAGTTATTCCTGGAAAAATAAATTCTGTCCCTGAAACAAGGAAATACACTTTAAAATGTGAGGCACAGGGTGGAATATATTTGATATTAGGTAGAATAATTATTATGGTATGTTACTTAAACTAACAGTGTCTGGAAGCCCCAGACTTTCTTCTCTCATGCCCACTCAGAAGTCTGTATTTTATTATGGCCACAGAATCCGGGATTCCACAGAATCTTAGCTGCTCCAGCCTGCTGAGTCTTCTTGCATCAGCAGGCTGAGCCATCGCTCCTTACACACGCCAACCACACGGAGCAGAAAAGAGAAAGGAATGAATGCCGCCCTCCCTTTACGGTCACTCCTCAAAGAGTCTTTGAAACACTCATTGACCCAAATTCAGCACTTAGTTCACATCGAGATGCAAGAGGGGCTGGGACTGAAATCCTCATTCCATGTGGTGCGTGCCCATTCCTGCGGGTCAAGGAGGGAACGGACATTGGACAAGTAGCAATCTCTGCCTCTGGTGTGGAGGAAAAATAGACATCATCAAACCAATGTGATGGAAGGGTATTTACATTAAATGTGGTCCATCTTCTTCTCTATTTTAAGGGCAATTTCATCTTAAAACAAATAACAATTGTGTAGAATTAAAAACGCCCCCTCTGCAGGTCAGTGCAAAGATAAATCGCAGATGGCGCCTGAAGCAGCTTCGCTTTCTGGACGTTATCAAATGTTTGCAAGAAACTTCCATCGGTAAAACCTCACCTGCTGACATGTTATAATCCCCAAGATAATGACTTATTTGATATTAGTTTTATTTTGGCAGCAATTTACAGACTCAAGATGAGAAACGTCCTTATTGTAACGAGTAAGTGGCTTTGAAATCACGGTGTAGATCGGGTTAAATCCCTCCCAGTAGATCTCAGCAGCGGAGACAGAATGGACTGTAGGTGCCTGGAACTGGAGGCAAAGAATGCGGCCTCCTCCAACAGCTGAGCCCTTCTTTACCTGCTGCACGTATAGCTTTGCACAGTAAATTTCGCTCTGCGGACTTTGCTGAAATGGTTGGGCTTCAGACTATTTTCCTCTGTTCTACAGACAAATGGACTCGATCCCATAGGTGCCAAAATAGGCTGCTCTTTGCAAGGCCTTCACAGCTGATTTGTGAACCCCTACAGATTCGTGTAGGACTGAAAGCCCTCTCCAGTCGGCTCACATTCTTTTTTATTTTACTTTTTATTGGTCCATTTTATACTTGCATTATGATCATATTTAACATTGAGGACTTGTACCTGTACATGACATGTCTTAATTCTCATTTTTCCCCTTTTCCCATCTTCCCTCAACCCCTGTCCCTATATACATGTAAGCTTTGTTTCCTTTTTTGTACTACCAAATTTTTTCTTTCCCTTTTTTATTTTCCCCTACCCACCTTTTCCCTTTTTGCTCTGCATATTTTTTTTCCTATTTCATATTATCTGTTATACATTTTGGCATTCATTTATACCTATGGTTTTTCATACTAGAGAAAAGATACATCTGTGTCCTATTTGTTTCATTTACAAATATGTTCTCAGGTACATCCACTTGAGTATAAATGACTCAAATTTATCATTCTTTGTGGCTGAGTTATATTTCATTTTATAGAAAGACTGCATTTCTTTATCCACTCTTCCACAGGAGGGCATTTGGGCTGCTTCCAAGATTTAGCTATCAAAAATGGAGCTACTATAAACAGGAGTGTACATATATCACTGTGGTATGATTCTTTTAATTCTTTCCTATATGTACCTGGCAAGGGAATAGCAGGGTCAAAAGGACCTCTAATCTTAGGTTTTGAGGAATCTCCACACTTATCTCCATAGTGATTGCACCAGTCTACATTCCCACCAACAGTGGAGAAGGGTTCCTTTCTCCCCACACCCCTGCCAGCATTTGTTGTTGGCTGATTTTGTGATTAGCCACCATGCTATAGCAGCCACGGAGTGAGATGGAATTTCAGTGTTGGTTTCAAGTGCATCTCTTGAGTGACCGGCAATGGTGAGCATTTCTTCATACGTTTCTTGGATGCTTTTACTTCATCTGAAAAAATGCCTGTTCATTTCAGATGCCCTTTTTTTGAATCGAGTCTTTAAATTTTGAGGGGAGCTGATTTGACTAAGTTCTTTGTGTACTCTAGATAGTAGTTCTCTGTCTGAGAAACAGCTAGTAAAAAATCTTGCCCATATTATAAGCTGTCTTTTTGCTCTGTTGGTGACTTCTCTGGATGTGCAGAAGATTTTAAGTAACATGAGATCCCAACTGGTTCCTTCTGCTAGTCCCCATGCTGCTGAAGTTTTGTTCAAAAACTTTTTTTCCTATGCCAATGTCTTCAAGAGTTTTACTTTACTTGTTTTCAAGCAGGTTTAGTGTTTCTCTTTTAATATTTAGGACTCTAATCCACATTGATTTTAATGTGGTGCCTGGTGAAAGAGATAGATCTATCTTTAATCTTTGGCAAGCTGAAACCCAAGTTTTCCAGCACCATTTTTAAACAGGCTGTCTTTCCTGCATTTAAAGGTGTTTGGCTCCTTTGTCAAAGATGAGGTGGCTTATTATATCAAAGGTGCTTTCAGATCTTTTAATCTGTTCCACTGAACCTTGAGTTTGTTCCTTTGCCAGTACCATGCTGTTTTTATCACAGTGGCTTTGTAGTATAGTTTTCAAGTTGGGGGTTGTGATAACCCTATCTATGTTCTATTGCCTAAAATTGTTTTTGCTATTTGGGTCTCTTCTGGTACTAGACAAATTTATGGATTATTTTCTCAAGCTCTATGAAATACATTGTTGGGATTCAATCAGGATTGCATTGAATCTTCATAGTAGTTGTGGAAATATGGTCATTTTGACAATATTGACTCTTCCTACTCAGGAACAAGGGATGTCTTTCAATTTTCTGATATCCTCTTCAATCACTTTTTTCAGACTGCTGTAGTTTTCAGAATAGAGATCTTTTATGTCCTTTGTTAGACTGATTCCTACATATTTCATTCTTTGGATGTTGTTGTAAAGGGAACTGATTCCCTGATGTTTCTTTCAGTGAGTCCGTTGTTCACGTATAAAAAGTCAGCTCACATTCTTAAGACTCCCATGATGTGCAGATGATTGTCAAATGTCTGATTACTCAAACCCAGACATTCTTAAATTCTCTTTCTGTTATCATGAAAAATACCTGTGCTAAGCATCTTAAAGAGAAGAAATATTTATTTTGGCTCACAGTAGTAACCCGTGGTCACTGGGCCCTTTGGCTTGGGGTCTGTGGCAGCAAAGTCCCTTCTGACTGACCACATGGCAGGTGAAGCTCATTTCACATATTGTGGTGGGAAAATAAGTATAGAAATGAGCAGAGATCTCAATACCTTCTTCAAGGACACACCCCCAGTGACTCAACTTCTTCCCATTGTGCTCCACCTCTTGTAGGTTCTACCACCTTTCAACAGGTTCCAGGCTGCTCACCACACCCTTAACATATAAGGTTTTGAGGGACATTTTTCCAGACCACAGCAACATGTATCCGTGACAAACAAAGTTCTAAAGTCCAGGATCCCACTGAACTATCACTCTGAACTTGGATTTCTGTGAAAGTTTGCTATGCCAGTGGGAAGAGGCACCAATGAGGAGAGCATGAAGCAGGGGAGATAGAGTAGAAACTCTCTGATGAACAAAAACAGAAGGTGTAGGCATATTCAGCAACGCAGAGAGAGCACACACTGACACCGAGCGATCTGGAAACCACACCTCTGTGCTTTAATGACACTCACTTCCTGGTTGCTGCTGCTACTGTTGCTTTTGCTGGCACTGTCATCATTATTTCTTGAACCCTTTAATGGACCTAGATGGACATAAAATCCGATTGACCCAGACAGGGTGGATGCTAGCTCACCTAATTTCTGGGGAGTCACAGTACAGAATAGTGATTAGCTCTTACTCACAGCAAATATATATTGATTGACTGATCAACATATAGATAATACACATTTAGTGTATATTATTCAGAATAGCTTACACACACAAACTTTTAATAAGTAAGTGTAAACAAAATAACAATGTATCTAGCTCTCTTGATTTGTCGCTGTTTCAGTTTGACAGGAAAAGCTCCATTTCCCTGCAGAATTTTGTGTGAACAAATTGCCTTCTATAAAGCTTTGAGTGGGTGTGTGTGCCTGCAAAGTGTTAAGAAGCTATGAATAGAAGAAAGACTCTTCACCCTCTATTCCAGAGGATCAAAGTTAAGAAACCAGCTTTTTCTCTGTGTATATTCCCAGGAGTTTTCAAGAAGTTATGCTTTTATAGATCCAGTGAGATTTAAATACACCCTATGCCCTTCACAAAAGAAAATGTGTGAATGCTCTCGAGCAGTGGTAGCCACTCCTTTTCTAAAACTGATCTTTCAATGCTAAGAATTCTAAAAAGGGGTTAACTGACTTTCATCACTATGTTTAAAAACATATATTTTACTATCAATAACCATTATTTATACATCTTGATATTTAAGATTTTTTTTTAATTATGAAACACTTTTCCTGAAAATTAGATATCTAATTTAAAGACATATGCTTATTTTAAATACTGAATTTCATTTCTAAAAGTCTCTAGGCCTTTACAAAGACTTAGAAAAATATTTCTTTATATTATCATTAGCTTAAATAATTATTTTAAGTTATTATTTAATTTTTTTTAGTTTTTTTTTTTTGAGACAGTGTCTCGCTTTGTAGTTCAGGCTGACCCTGAGCTCAGCCTCCAACTCACATCATAGCAATCCTCCTGCCTCTGCCTCCCAAGTGCTGGGATTACAAGTGGGAGCCACCACACCCAGCACTGTGGTATGTGGTACTGATTGCTGCTGGGCGTGAGTCTCTATACCCAGTATTGTATGTGGTTACCAGGGATCAAACTCAGGTCCTTGCACTTGCAAGACAGGCGCCAGAACCACTGAGCTAAATCCCCAGCCCCTATTTAAACTATTTTTAATCTTAGCTTTTTAAAAGAGAAAAGCAAAACCTTGCTTTAGAGTCAATTAATACAGATAAAGATTAAATTTAAAGTCAAAATTTTCTTAAAACCTGTACCTCTCTTCTGAAACCCGGGAAGAAAGTGGTAATGCAGGATGCAAGAGTGGAAAAGGAGGGCTGGAGATTTAGCTCAGTGGTTCTGGCACCCACTTAGCAAGGGCAAGGTCTTGGGTTTGATCCCTAGTAACCACAGACAACAATACCGGGTGTGGTGACTCTCTGTATAGGCTCATGCCTATAATCCCAGCACTCGGGAGACAGAGGCAGGGGGGATTGTTGTGAGTTCGAGGTTGAGTTCAGGACCAACCTGAACTACAAAGCAAGACCTTGTCTCAAAAATAAATAAATAAATAAATAAATAAATAAATAAAAATAAATTTTTTAAAAAAGGATGGCTCTCAATAAAGTATTTGGAGGAACACTGGAAGAGTTTATATTTCCCTTGATGCAGCTAGAACCATAGTCTAGAACCATAGTCTAGAACGTCAGCCATTTGGGTGCCAGGTTCTTTTATCAATTTTCTGGAAGACAACTTTCCACAGATGGGAGGGAAGGATGATATTGGCATGATTCAAGCAGCTCTAAACTTAGATTCCTCTCATATATGTGCACCTTCTACAGGAGGACTCTCCCTTTTATGAGTGTCTAATGCCCAGAGTTTGGCAATAATGCCAGGGAGTGACTGTAAATACAGGAGAATCTTTTCTCATCTTCACTTCTGCTGTGAAGCCTGATCTCTCACGTGCCTGGGTCATGCACACCATTGCTCTAGAAAGTCAATACTAAGTTCCACCACTTTCTGGGGTGGAGGGTAAGTATAGGTTTATCAGAGTGGCTGTCTTAGAAGATTAAGGCCCCTCACTCTAAGAGGAAGGCTCATAGAACAGATGAGAGTCCAGGGACAGTGGACATGACTCTCTTCAGAGAAGAACAATGATGCCTGAATCAGCACACCAGAGAAGGTATTTTTAAATACTTAGTGAGCAGGTGTAGAGTTAGATAAGATCACTGCGGTGGGAGTCGCTGAGACAACAGAGGGACCCTGGGCCTAGGGAAAGGAAACAGCTAAATGGTACAAGGAAAGATGTGCTGATCATCTTGATTTGAACATCTAAGAGTTTCTTCCCCTCATACATAACTCAGGAGGTGGAAAATATAGAAGGTGGGACATGTCTCCTCTTTGAAAGTCATTCATGGTCTACTTTCATCATGTTATACTACTTTCCTTTGAGACATCAGCACCACTTGGGTGGCAGGAACTGGATCATTTCTAAGAATAGCATCTTCATTTTGATCAGAAGTGAGGTATAGGGAAGGAGGAATGATACTGTTTCCTTGCTTGAATGCTTGACACACATTATATTCACATATGGTTGCTGACTTGTCTAACCATTGACAAACCTCATCTCAAGGGAAATTGAGCTGCCAAAAAAATCCTTCTTTGGGAAGGATGCAGACTGTGGGATAGACATGTACTAAACTGACAAGACAGGGACAGGCTGTGGAAGATGGTATCATCTTTACTTTAGAGTCAAGACTAAATCTTTTCTGTCATTTTCCATCAGGACCACCAGGTGTCCACATGGTCACCATCTTGCGCATGGATTATGTGGTGTCATTTCCTATAGTCCCAAGGAAAATGTCTTGTGTGACACTATCCATTTAATTGAAATTGATTACACCCCAAAAGTAAAAGCATTGTTTAAAACTTCAGCACTGTTTGTACTTCTTTTTTTAGCCTATATCAAGAAACAGTCTTGATATAAGAATTCTGAAAATGAAGTCAATGCTGTAGTCAGTCATTTTCCATTTACGTACATTTGAGAGAGTTGGCTGCCACGCTAAAAGGCACTAATGTACTCTCTTCACTCCAAAGACATCAAAGACTGTGTGAAAAGATGCTGTGAGAAAAGTTTTCAAAGCTTTTTTTTTTCTTTTTTTAATGCTGACTATTTAATGGAAATGACTATTGTGTAGTCCATAGATTATCCTTGTTTTTTTCAAAAGGAAGGAAGAATCCATTTGATGCTTTGTAAAGAGTAACTTTTAGACTTCCAGATACTTTTGACCTGGTTGTTTCTTAAAGGTGATACTCCAGGTTACTGCTTTTAAGACAGGAAGTCCTTACTTGCATGCGGAAGTCTCCCTAATGCCATGCAAATGTAACTCAGCAAAGCTTTGTGGAGAAAATGTCTTAACCTTCTTTGCCAACCAACACTGGTCACTGTCTCTGTTCACACTTTCATCTCTTTAATGTAGTTTCTCTTTAAACTTGACCATTTCAATTCTGCGCAAAATTCCTTGTCTTATTCTCCACTGGATGGCTAACATGGTGAACAGGCTGTGGAAAAAGGTGGAATCTTTGCTGTGCAGTCAAATCTGTCTTCTGTCACTTTTCTCTGGAAGTCTCCAAGGTGGCAGCCCGGGAGACTACTATCTGCACAGAGAAAATCTGACCGGTGAAGATTAATCTCTATAGCTTTCCAAGGGCTTTCCTTCTGTTTCTGGTGATACATCTGCACTTTGTCCAACAGAGAACAGAAACCCATTGCCTTCCTCATGAGCTTTTGAGTTCTTGGTGAGTCCACATGGATAGTGATAAGTCACATGAGGGAGTTCTAGCTGGAAGAAAATCCATCTCAGGCTTTCTTTATCTTACTACACAGACCCTACCAACTTGTCCCTAAGAAGTCAGCTTGCTTCTGATTGAACTCAGAAAACTCCTTTTCCCCAAATTGTCACGAGGTCATTCAGCCATGTCAGAAAGCAGATCCAAAGAACTGATTTATATTAATTTCATATTACTGCCATGACAAAGTCGTATGAATTTAGCACCTTAAAAGCAAGTGTTTACAACTGTATGCTGCTGTCAGCAGGAGACCCACCCAGCCTCAGCTTCTGTCTCTGCTCTGAGTCTCAGAGGGCAAAATCAAGACATACACTGGGTAAGCTGATTTCAGACATCTTTAAAAACCAGCTTCGACTGCCTTCCACATGGGTGGCAGAATCCATCTCCTTGTAATTGAAATGTATGTGTACATTTCCTCTCACAGTCAGCTAGAGGAAAAAACTTCTTCCAGCTTTTGGTGTGGCACTGTCAGTCTCCAAGATAGCAATGATCTCTTATTTGATGATAAGCAATGATCTCTCTTATTTCTGACTTCTCATTCTGCTGTTTCTCTGTCTCTAGTGGATTCTGCTGTATCTCTGTCTCTAGTGGAAAAATGTTCTCTACTTTCAAGTTTTCATGTGCTAAGAGTCTCTTCAGAAAATCCAAGATAATATGTCATTGTAAGGTCTGGAGCCATAATTACATCTGAAGAATTCTATTTCTTTTGTGGTATAGAATATCCATAAATTCCACTGCTAAAAGTATAAATCGTTTGGAGTTAGAGTAGCATTGTGCCTACTACAGGGCTTGATTTTACATGACAGGACACATTATGCTCCTCCAAACTGAGAAGTTATACCTCACACTGTCAAGACTCAGGGGATGGGACAAGGCAGTGATATTCATACCATCTACTTGAACTCAGATTAGGTCAAGACTCAGAATGAGCAAGAATGATTGTTTATACTTAATGAATTACCATTGAAATATTGATGAACCTTGTTATAAATATGGTCTAAGCTGTTTCGTGTTTGGTTAGAATCTAAACTTTAACATGTATTTTTTTTCCATGTGTTTATATAGATGATTAGTTATTTATTCTTCAAGTTAGCAACTAGTTTGTTGTTAGCACCCTCATGTGTTCACAAAGGTGTGAAATGACCTTCCATAAACAGACATAATAACAATCACAATAAGCTTAAAGAAACCTTCCCTAGAGACATGCAACTTTCAGTGAATGACTAGAAGGCTCATGGTTACAATTTATGATATTTAGACTTTGTGAGAGATAATTTGGATGTGGCAACTTTCACTATTTCCATCTAAATTCAGATTCATAATGTTGCAACCTTTGATATTGAGCCAGCTCACTAGAACTATACAAAAGCCAAGAGGAACAGAATACGCAAATTCAACTTTTACTTGGAGTTAAACCTTCCTATGTTTGAAATCTGGATCTGATTAATATTACCTGTATCCTTGAGGTGATAACTACCATCTTTACAACTAGTATGTGCAAGATGAGAAAGGTAATAATGTCATCTCAGAATCCAGTACAGTTTTAATTAAACTATATGTAAAATAAACACTCAAAAATATCAGCCTTTTCTATTAACTAGACAGTCACAAATAAGGACCCCTGAAGTACTTTCCCACAAAGGAAGCCTCTTTTGCTGAGAAAAAGAACAAGACATATGAAAGACTAAAAAAATGTATTTCTGAATTGTCCATATTATATAACTTATAGGAAACTTGCTCCACAAAGTCTGAATTATTGAAAATGATGATGTTGTTAATCCAAGGAACAGTTGGTCAACATTTACTTTCCAATTTTAAAACTATGTTATTCTGCCTTCCTCTGAGACTAATTGTTGCAGTGAGGACAGAGGGTGAAAAATATGGTAAGAAGGAAAAGATTATGTAGGATCTTGCATGTAATGACAAGTTCTTTCTCCACCCCGAGCATAAGAGGACAATAACAAGAGCTTTTTAAACTGGAGAGTGACATGATAAAATCTGTATTTTCATTGCTTCATTCCACTATGAAAAAGAAATTACAGGAGTGAAGAATGAATGCCAAGCCTCTAGTCAAGGATGGTGGCCACAAAAATGAAGACATGAGTGCAGATTCCAGAAATATTCAGGAAATGAAGTCACAGATCTTGGTTATGGTTAAAATATGAGAAAGTGAGAGAAAAGCTGTTGTCAAGAATGACTTCCAGCTATTTGGATTGAGTAACAAACAAGGGGTAAGGTATGTCACACAACACAGGGAGGAAAATTTGTTTAGCTATGCGTTGTGCAGGAGATGGGTTATAAATTATGTTTTGAAAGTGTTGAATTTTAGGTGTCTTGAGACACACCCAGATAAAAATGGAATGCAGGATATTAGTCATAACAGTCTGGAACAATAGATTTTGATGGAGGTAATATAATCATTCTCATGATAAAAAATGAGACTCTTGGCTTTCCTGTTGCAATATTCACTCTCCTCTTATTCTATTGTGTAGAAAATTCAATACTTGGTAAGAAGTTCTCTTTCTCACCACATATGAAGTGTATTTCTTGATCTTCTGAATTAAAATCAGTCACCCTGACCAATGGAATACTAGAAAATGTGACTTGAACAGAGACTAGAGAATGTTGGTGCACTGAAACCTCTTTTGGCTTCACTTACCATCCTCATGCTACTATTTTATGAACCTTTTTTGTTTGTTGTTGTTGTTGTTGTTTGTTTGTTTGTTTGTTTGTTTGTTTTGAGCCAGGTTCTCACTTTGTGGTTCTGGCTGGCCCTGAGCTCAGCCTTGAACTCACAGCAATCCTCCTGCCCAAGTGCTGGGATTACAGGCATGCGTGAGTCACCACACCCAGCACTGTGGTAGGGGATTCTCATTGCTGGTGTGTGTGAGTCTCCACACCCAGCATTGTTGTATGTGGTTATCAGGGATTGAACCCAGGCCCTGGCACTTGCAAGGCAGGTGCCAGAGCCACTGAGATAAATCCCTGGCCCTGTTTTATAAGTCTTAGGCAGCCTGATGGAGGATGAGAAAAACATGTGAAAGTGAACAAAGCCCAGAGCCTCCATGCTAACCATATAAAGAGTATGAAGTACTACATCAATTATGCATGTGTAGGAAGCTATCCAGCCAGCTGACCACGACATATGAGTAAATCCAACTAAAACCAGTCTGACTGAGTAAGAGCAATTTCCTTGCTGACCCAGATAGTTGTGTTCTGATTAATATCATTGTTATTAGCTCTACTGAATTGCAGAGTGATTTGACTGGTACAAAAGCTAATTCATTCACAGATTAATACAAACTGCCATTAATTTGGACACATTTAATAGGATCCCTTGCAGCTAGTCCTGATTATGACTGTGTCTGAAAAAAAAAGATACAAAGCAATAAAACAGTTCATAAAAGTTTTCTTAAAAGTGAACTGGTACAGCTCTTCACTTTACATTTCTCCTCAATTACATCTTTAATCTGTTATCTTCACTGAAGTGAAGGTAAGTGAAGCTTTAATCATTTTAGATTACTTATAAATTATAATTGAATGTAAATAGTATGTAAATATTATTATATTGCTTAGAGAAGGATAGGAAAAATGTGTGGATGAATATGGACATAAATTATTTTTATGAATATTTTTAACCCTTAGATGCATGAGTCTGCATGTTTGGAAGGTGCATATACAGAGAATCAACTGTACATGTTTTTGTCATGCATTCTTTTACTTTTTAAGAAATTAATTTAGAGACAGATTTGAAGGACATTATGTTAAGTGAAATAAACCAGGCCCCAAAAGGCAGATATGCCAAATGAACTTATTCATCTGTAAAATGCTGATCCCAAAAAGTGGAGCAAAAAATATTGGCTTCCAGAGTTTGGAAAGGGAAGAGAGGCAAAGAGAATAGGAAGAACTGGCCAAATAGTACAAATTTACAAATAGGAGGAATAAGTTCTAGCATCTTACTGAACAGTAGCACCTATTAAAATATCATATTGCATATTTTAAATATCTAGAAGACCGAATTATGAATGTTATTTACACAAACAATGTGATAAATATTTGAGGTGGTAGATAGCCAAGTATCATAATTTGATCATTTTGCAATGTATGTAAGTCATGACATCACCCTAAGATGCAGAAATAGAGTGCGCCAATATTCAAGATGAAAGGGATTTGTTAAAATTGTAAACTTATTCAATTCTCATTTATTTCAGAGAGGGAAAGATCTAATAACTTAATTTTTTCAGCATGACCTTCTAGTCCTCCACACTTTGCATTGTCCTGGCCCTGCATCTCTCTTAGAGACCTTGGTCGATGTGATCACAGTCTGTCTTTCAGATGTCAGTTACTATGTCAGTTATATGTTCACCTAGCCACCTCCCTCTCCTTCCTAGGTTCAAAGCTAAGCTACATATTTCCAGGCTCCTTTGCAGTTATGTGATGCTCATATGGCCAAACTCTAGATCACAGAATGATATCAAGTTGTGCTGTGTACACGTGGACCATGGAATGCTCCTCTGAAATCTTCCACGTTCTCTTTCATCCAGTGGTTGCATGTGCTACTCCAGTAGCCACAACAAGGTGGAGACTCAGAATTAATGAAGGCTATTTCCTCTCTGCTGAGTGCACTGGAGTAGAAGGTGAGGAGAAATATATATTGTGAGTAAGCACTAAGACCTGGGAGTTGCTTTGGTGCAGCATTTGGCCTGTTTGACAAATGTACCTTCTAAACAACAACTCTATATCTTTCCAACAGGGTAAGATTAATTATTCAATTTTTCTCTACAAGACTCATGCACACATTCAGATTCTTAAAAGCAATCCTCTCAGGATAAAAATAGAGAAATTCATAGTAGTCTTTTCTAATGAGATGTGTGTAACATGGGTAATGGGTGAACAGATCACTAATATGTTGTTTTGTTACTTCTTATGCACATGTTAATACCAGCTGACATATATAATAAGCTCTCACCATGTAGCAGGTTCTATATATATTATCCTGTTTTTTTTTTCTATGAAGAGCCCAATAAGGAACGTGCTATCCTCATTTGAATGATGAAAACAATGCAGCTTAGAAACATTTAGCAATTTATCCAAAATACACAGCTAACTTATCATTGTGTAAAGACTATCTTGGAATCCAAATCTATCCATGATCATCCCTTGTACTCCTTATCCTTGTGAGACATTGACTAACTTTATGTTACTATAAAACAAACTGCTGCTATAAAATATGCAGCTAAAAGTTCAGACCAAATACGGGAAACTGTAGTTGGTATCTACTGTGTCTTCCTTTGGAAGAATAACTAATGATGACTATTGCTGCCCATTACCTGAACATGACAGTACTAACACTCCATTACTATGGAGAAGTTTATTGAGCCTATTACCTGTGCTCAATGTCAAAGCTTAAATAGTACTTGAGGCTTGCTCTAGGGAATTTGTAAACATCGTTTTCCAAATGTTTACAATCAATTTCAAATATCGTGTGATTTGGCTTCACGATTATTTCTGCAGCTCTAAAATGTGGCCCAAGACTGAAGTGAGGAACAAATTGAACATAATCATACATCAGTTCTGCCCGCAGTATCTCTCATCTTGCTTTTTGAACAGTGGTCAACCAGCACGAGTCCTTTTTAGAACATTGTAGAAGCCAGCTCTTATTTCTCACCTGCTAACATCTCAAACTACATTATGTTTGCAAACACAAAACCACAAGGAAAAATATTACTCTGCCTTTGGTTTGAAAAACTAAAATTTACATTACTCTAGGGTATAGAATGCTGATGGGAGGATGTGAAAAACTGAACAGGTAATTCAATTTTCTATCACTACCCACCTATATTTTGGGAGAGAATTGCAGAGATAAAAGCTTCTAGAGAAGAACGTTAGAAAGCAGAGAGATGATCAGAAAGAAACGACCAGTTACCTAGTATCTGTTTTGCCGAATACTCTCCGGGTTCGTTCTATCCCTGTATCTTCCAGCCAATATGTGTATAGCAATCTCCATTTTACATGTCAAGAAATGGAGGCAGAGATTGGTGATTCTGACTCACTTTGGTGCAGATAGGCTTCTTCCTCACCACCCAAGGCTGGATGGGGCCAGATGATGTGTGGTTAAGGCCCCTGGGGAAAAAGCTTGAATATAAGACTCATCTTAAGAAAGCAATTGCTTTGATTTAACCTACAGGCAGAATGTCTTTGCGCATAGGTAGTCACAGACTTAAAGTCAGAGGGAAAGTTAGAGATCATTATAGTCCGTTTTTCTCATTAGATTAAAAAATTGGATTTAAAAAAAATGAAGGCACTAAAAGAATAAAACCAGGATTATAAACTTATCTCTGGAACCCCAGGGATTTTACAAGCATCTCCAACTGTTCCTTATCATAGCACTTGGATCCCAGTCTAAATATAAAATTTTCCCCGGAAGAGGGGGCTTTGTCAGACCTCGACACTTACTGTGATTAATAGTGTCCAGCCGTCTGCAAGCATTTGCTGTGCTTGGGAATGAAGCCACTGTGACCTCCTCCTGTGAAGCCTGGTTGTGCCAGCTGATGACTCAGGTCTCTTCTGTGGAGCTCAGGTATAGGCATGAATACTGCCTTAGTCTAAATTCAGTAAAAAAGGATATGCAAGTGGTACTTCCCAGAGGATCTGGTGAGGCACAAAATCTTAAAGGCTTTGGGGGTCAGACCACTAATTAGGGACAAAAGAAAGGAATAGAATCAGTTCTTTTGATCTTGAGGGAAATGTTAGGGCCCTGTACCTACTCAGTCAGATTCAATGCATACCTGCTTCAATGCCTAGAACTGTTAGTCTCTTTTTTGTGCAGGGAATGGACCAAATTCACCTTCAAATGAGCCTTTAAAAAGAAGCTACTCATGTTCTTAACAAGGAAATAGATAAAAGGAGCCTCCTTAAGACACATAACCCAGCTCTTCATTGATTTATTTTTGTCTCCCAATTTAATTACATTGTAGGAAATATTTGGCTGACATGACACTTATGATATTTACATTAATAAGAGGAGTACGGAGGTTGAATCCATTCTTTTTGATTCTGCTGTGCCTTGTGGAATAATATCTCTTTTCCTATCTCATTTGCAATGTGATAACAAACTAAATGATCAGGTTTAATTGTCTCGGGAAGAAAAGCTTTTAAAAATGTATTCTGTAATATGCAACATATTTAGAGCTTATGATAAGCAATTTCTCTCAGGAGGAAGTTTTTCAAGGGAAAAAAAGTGACTCTCAAAGTAATTGCAGCAGAAAAGTAGATTAAATATCCACCATATTAGTCACAGAGCATTAGATGGAATTGAATTGACTGAGCACAGGTCAAAGAGTGGCTGAAGTTTTTAGCCCACCAGAGAAGCAATAAAATCCAACCATACTTAAAATCATTAACTTTAAACCCTTTGATATGAGATCCAAAACCTCTCTGCTCTTTCCAGGAACTTCCAAATGCCACACCTGGTAAAAGAATAAATCCTTTCAAGAGATCTACGTTTCACAAATACTTTAAGTGGAGCAGAGGCGGTGGAAAGAAATTGAGGTTCCCAGGTTACTTCGGAGAAAATATATTTCTGTGAGATTTATTAAACACACAAATTTCTGTCCCACCTTCCCAAATATTCTCAAGCAAATTGTGTTGCATTTGAATGTGATGTGTGAAAGACTTGAGGTTAATTTCTGGAAACTTTCTCCTTCTCTTCCAGGGACGGCGAGACAGTGGCACATGTGCCACTCTGGGCTGTGGGTGTCACTGAAAGCTCTAAAAGGTTCACCGTCACTGTCCCTGTTCTCTCACCTCAGCCTGGGGCCACCACCAGGGAGTCCCTGACCTCATCCACGACAGACTCCGACTTCATGGAAAGCTCTATGAAGTCAATCTATGAACTTAGAAGTTTACCTAAAAGAAAACCCCAAATTGAAGATAAATCTGCCAAATAATAAGATTGGAAAAAGGATCCCCATTAGAAGCCAAGTCCTAAATTAGAAAGTGGAAAAGATCAAAAGCAGATGCATTCTTCTTAGCTGTTAGTTTACCTGTTCTTCCTTTTCATTTTGCTATCAAGCACACTAATTTCTGAGTTATCTATAAACAAAATCAGTTTTTATCATCTATTAGCCATGTAAGCCATATATATGTAAATAATGAAATGCTCTCTTCAGCACTGGTTATAAGAATGAATGAAAAACTGCTTTCAGTCAAAGGAGTTACCATTTAAATATAGCTATTTTTATGACTAAACTAAATACACTTGCTGCAGAGAAAGCAGGTGGTCCATAGAATTTCACTGTAGAAAAATACTGTGCCCAGTGTAAATTTTTGAAGAAAACTCAACCATTTTCTCTAAATATGACAGAGGTAGACCAGGGGCAAACACATTCTCATGAATGTTCAGCTGTTAGTGGATGAGTTCATCAAGCCTTGAGTTTAGGTAGGAGAGTCTAATGCTACAAAGGTCTTTTGCAGTATAAAAAATCATGATGTCATTATTTAGCAGAAAAGTATTTTCAGTGGGAAAACCTAGTCATGCCAAAAAAGAATTAGTGCATGGGTGTGTATATGATTGTAGGTAGAGGCACGCACATGTGTGTATATTCATGTAGAACCTCTGCAAAGGTGTTTCTAAAGCTTTAAATGGAGAGATCTAAAAGGGGCCCTGAGCTGACGAGCTACTTGTCGCTTCTGTGACCTCAAATAAGTGACTTTCCAGCATCCTTTTGTTAATCTATTAGTTGGAGAATGTATTAACAATTCTATTCTCGTAGGATGATTGGAAAGATGAGCTGAAATAATAGTTACAGTCATTAGAACAATATCTGGTACATACAAAACATGAAAGTATTTGCTTGTACTATTTCTTTTTGAAAAACCGATAGTAGATGCATATGGCACAGACTCTAGCAGATATAAACCAGCATGTGGTGAAAAGTAAGTTGGTCTTCAGGGATATAGCTCAGTGGTGCCTATGCCTGTCTTGCAAGCACAAGGACCTGGATTCGATCCCCGGTCACCATATAACAATACTGGGTGTGGAGACTCATGCTCAGCAACAACCAGCACCACATACCACAGTGCCGGGTGTGGTGGCTCATGCCTGTCATCCCAGCACTGGGGAGACAGAGGCAGGAGGATTGCTGTGATGTGAGTTTGAGGCTGAGCTCAGGGCCAGCCTCAACTACAAAGCAAGACCATGTCTCAAAAAAAAAAGGAAAAGTAAGTTGGCCTCGTTACTCATGACTGTCACCTTGACTGGAGCAGGAGCCCCCAGATGAGTGATGAGGCACTCTTCTGTTTGATCAGAAGCCTTAGTCCCAAGCTATCCTCACTCTTAACACTCTCCTCTTGAACCCTCTTTCCAATCTCCTCTGCTTCGCAGCCATCATGAACTGAGTCCTTAAGCATGATCATCATGGTCCCTAGTTATGGGGTACTGTCTTTTACTTACTCAGCCAAAACATCTATGATAGAGCAAGTATCAATATGGCTTAACCTAGTAGCATCACACAAATTGGATTTGGGGCTGGGAGTCAACATTATTTTTCTAGCCCTCCTATGTGACAGACAAGCGCATACAGGGCGTAAAGGTTTGGAGGACAATCTGTCAGTGTGTATGGCACCAACAGCAGGGGAAAAGTAGGATTTGGAGTACCTCACCCGAAGTTAGGTCTCTCTCTTCACACTTTACAGCCTCCTCTCCAACTTTTGAATTTTGGCATGAAGATCATAAAGCCCAAATCAAAGATCAACAAATAAATGTAAACCAAAAAGTAATTTTAATTGGCTTATTATTGGGTGTGAAGGAATGGCTCTGTTGGGAAAAATACAGAAGTTCATGTGTCTGTGTATTTAACTGACAGACAGATAAAATAAATCAGGTCCTAGGTCAATGATTCCTAATGAGAAAGATTCAGGTTATCAAAACCTGATCCAGAATGTCACCCTCTTTTTGATGAATTCTGCGAAGATATGTTTTCATAGCTTTCATACTTTTAGACACAGAAACTCCTTCCTTGACACGTTGCACATTGTATGTGTAATTTTCCAGTAAATGAAAGATTTTTCTTGAGCAAAATCCAATGCAATGAACGTAAAATGATCTTGCATATGCTATGGTTTAGTCCACAGGTATCAATGGAAAACTAGATTCTCTGAATTTTGAGGTGTTTCGAGTTTCTTAGATGGAAGTGAATAGTCGTCACCTGTTTGCATCACACCTGTTTCAGTGCCTTAGAGAAAATGCAACAGAGACCTGAGGACGGAGCTCAATGGCACTCCACCTACCTGGCAAGAGCAAGGTCCTGAGTTTGATCCCCGGTACAAGAAAAAAAGAAAAGACAGAATCAGAGAGTCAATTATACATCAAGAAATGGGATTTTAGCATTAACATCACCAAAAATAAATAGTATTATTCTATTATAACTAGATTTTCATATTAAAATTAGACTAATTCTATACCTCATATCTGATTTTAAAAAACTACATAACATGCATTCAGAAAGGTTTAAAAATAATGTTTTATAAATATTATGACTGCCATAATGAAGCACTAACATCATTTAGTTTTCTATGGTGGCAACTTCTCTATAGAACCTCTTTTATTTGCCCCATAAACAAAACACTAAAGTTAAAAATTGACATGGAACTCAAATAAAATTAGCTCTGCTACAAATCCTAAACCACATATGTGGAGGGGCTAATTATTTCCCTGCTTGTTTGACTGGTATCATTAGAGCACATCTCATGTCACTGTTTTCGTATGTAATTTTACATGTTTCTTCAATTTGATATTATCTGTTACAGACAGCTAGCTACTCGCACAGTATTTCATAACAAGCCCGGGCAGGTGCTTAATGAGCCTATGACAGGGCTGTAGGGCAAAGAGGCATTGCGAAGCCCTTTCTGCCTTCCCCCTTTGGAATTTGTAAGGTGGGTACAGCAGGTGAGAGCAGAGCTTAAGCGAGCTTTGGCTAGCTGATGCACCTTGAATAGAGCAGATGTGTTTCCTTAGAGAGAATGGAGAGGAGGAAATCAAGGGAATCCCCACGGGGCAGTATTTTGGAGTAGCTTTGGAGGCACCTAAGGCTTCTCAATGCTTCCAATCCAGAGCCTGGACAAATGAATTTCTTCCTTCATATCAGCATAAACCTGAGTGAACAACTCGTTTTCACACTCTCACATCACCCTGCATTTTGAAAAATAGAGACTCTAACCCTATAAATACCCTTGGAACTGGATGCTCAGATTAGCAGCAGCTTCTGTGAAAGTGGAAAGGATAACAACAGTGGTCTCCCAAAGCAGATGAGACCAACCAGTCCTCCATCACTACCTTTTTAATGTGAGCTTTTGTGTGTTGAATTAAAGAAAAGAAAATGCTCCATTTTGATGAGTTATTGTTGTGGTTACCCTACTGTTTTAAAGGTGAGAGCGAACTGCGGAGGGTGATGTCAGAGACCACTTCACGCGTGAAAATCCCACACAAGTGTTCTTCCTACTTACAAGCAGTGTCCTCAGGCCCATTAGGGCAGTTGCTTTATTTTAACTAAATACAAAAATAAAAACAGAATATGCAGTTCTTTGTTGAGTGCATCCATTCTCCGATGACCGCATGCCCAGACAGAGACCCACATTCTTTTGAAACCTGCCAGGAATGAAAGCCCTTGATTTTCAGAGCCATGTAGAGCGGTAACTCTTTGCTACATCCCAGTTCCCTGTGAGTGATTCCCCCTTCCTTCTGTCTTGCTAACTTGGCTTTAGCATGAACCTGAACTAGAATCTCCACCCCATCAAAATTAACCAGTTTCACTTAAGGCAAGTAGCTCTAAGAGATGAAATGGTTCAAGATCACATTTTTGTTCCAAATAATCTCTATCGTAGATTTTAAACAATGAAAATTTGACTCCAGCTTCATTTCATATGTATTCTCCTTGTCCCTTTTCTTCTATTCTTCTTCTTCTTTCTTTCCTTCTTCCTTTTCTTCTCCTTAAAAATAAATGCTTCATTCAACACTTACATAAATTGCCAACTGATGTAAATAACAACAATGTACTGTTATTATATTAATTACCTGCATGAATGAGTGACTGCCCACTAGAACACAGACAAGAATAAGGTATAACCTGTACCGTTTATTCATGAAAACATTAAAAATGCACACCACCCGCCTGCATACATTAGAAAAGATATGCTCTTTCAGAAAAACTGCTGAAAGAGCATCACTTCCTGTTTCCTGGGTTTAAGTTACTTTCTCACCACATTTAGAAGACCATGTGATCTCACCCGTCCCCTCCTAGCAGAGAGGACCGGCCCACTCATACCACAGATTCTCCTCCAGGAGTAACCTTCAGAAAAAAGGCAGAAATCCATTTCCACATTCATTCAGGCCTTTGGCCTGTCACTGCAAGGTCCTGCGGGGGTGAAAACATTCTAATTGCCTAAGTGATTTAATTGGGATAATGTAATAGCTGACCATCAGATACTAGACCAAATTCAAGTGGGATTTGCTCTGTTTCCTGGGGTCTGCATTGTTCACCACTGGCTGCTTTAGCCAGGCTTTTTTTTTCCCACTAGCCCTAATATTTTTAAATAATTTCAACTTTTTTTCTTTTTGTGTGTGTGTGTGTGTGGCACTGGGGATCAAACTCAGGACCTTGCTCTTGAGAGGCAGGCACCAAAACCACTGAGCTAAATCCTTGGCCCTAGTCATTTCAACTATTAAAAATCCATCAGGGAATCTTAGAAAAGGAAAATATCCCGTAGCTCTTGTTCTCAGATAAATACATAATCTCAGAAGGAAGGATTTATACCAAACTCTACAATGTGATTGATTTAGAGCCTGAGATTGACTGGATCACTTTTGTTTATTTTGACACAGACTCATTATATAAATATCTTCTGGTTATTTCAGATGTACACTGGGGGTCTTGTAAACAACTGATTTGTGCTACTGTAATATAGCTCAGGAAGGTCAGCATTTCCAATTATTGGTGTTAGAAATATAACTGAATATTGCCAGGATAGGTTAGTCTTGTCATATATAGGAACATTTTCTTGTTACAAGGATTAGATTTTTCACGTATGTCCTATATCTCATGTATCTTGTTTTCCATGATAGACACTTATTGAACACAGAATAATCTCATGCAACAAAGACAGAAAGATTGGCTGCCTCAATTTTAAGCACAGGAATTTTAAATCTGTCCACCAGAATTTCTTCCTATGGGTTTTATGGAAATACAGAAACATTCCAAAGTAGCCAATATGTGCTTCAGTCTGACATCATGAATACAAATCAATAGAAACAAGACATCTCTTTCCCTAATGAGGACTCAGAATTCTATGTCACTTGATTTTGGGTGACACCAGTTGCCAAAGCCCAACTCTGAAATTGACTCGCATTCATCTTCATTGTGGCTGCCTGTTCCTGCCCCCATAATTCATTTCTGGAGCAAAAGCATGGCCATTCCCAATTGTATCTACAGTTACTTAATTACCAGTGTAATTGGTCACTTGTATGCCCACAGTCAGAAGCAAATGGCTGATTTCTACTGCCAAACACAGGATTTACTACTTTTTTTTTTTTTTTTTTTTAGGTTTTTTGAGACAGGGTCTCGCTTTTTGTGGTTCAGGCTGGCCCTGAGCTCAGCCTCAAACTCACATCACAATCCTCCTGCCTCTGCCTCCCGAGTGCTGGGATTACAGGCGTGAGCCACCACGCC